>OMKY01086948.1:0-13338 GCA_900302395.1 Bregmaceros cantori | reverse complement strand
GGCGTTGCTTTGGGCTGGGAAAAGGGGTCCTTGTGGTGAAAAAGGTTGGGAACCCCTGGTCTACAGTGAAGGATTGTGGGTAATGTAGTCAGCTCTCCACAGTAGTCTACAGTGAAGGATTGTGGGTAATGAAGTCACCTCTACACAGTATTCTACAGTGAAGAGTTGTGGGAAATGTAGTCACCTCTCCTCAGTATTCTACAGTGAAGGATTGTGGGTAATGTAGTCACCTCTCCACAGTAGTCTACAGTGAAGGATTGTGGGTAATGAAGTCACCTCTCCACAATATTCTACAGTGAAGGATTGTGGGTAATTTAGTCACCTCTCCACAGTATTCTGAGATGAAGTCGTTCTTCTGAACAGATTCTTTGATGAAGGTGCCCCAGCCTGCCACGTCTGACGGAGCCAGCAGGAGGTGCTGTAGTGTGGAGAAGGTTTTTAAATTCACATTTCAATCTAACATTTTACCATCAACAAACAAGTTGATGTCATAACATTCCGTAAAAATAGGATTCTGATGCCGGTCTGGAACTTTCAGTTGGAGCGCACGCCTACTGCGTTATTAAAAAAGGATGGTGGTAAATTTTTCGATGCTGCACAAACGAACAATTTAATAATCTGCATAATAATTTACTCATCTGTCTAGGACTTCTGAGTGAATGCAGCCATCCCATTGGTCCAGAAAGAACGTGACATGTCTCTCTCTAGTGTCACTCTACCTTTTTGAGGCCCCTCTGGATGCAGCAGTTTTTACAGGACACTGTCTTGCTGTCCCAGTGGTCAGCAGCTCCGCAGGTCATACAGAGGTCAGGGTCGCACTCTCTGACAGCCAGGTAGCACGGACACTGTTTGGTGTTACACTGGGTCTTACAGCGGCAGCCCGGGAACCGGTTCTGACCTGCAGACAACAGACAACATTACTGGCTAGGCTCACGAGCCAGAGCCAACGAATCGTTTACGCATCGCTCGCCGTTCACGGCCGTTGGTCTGGATTAAGCAGAGTCGAGAAAGGTGAGGATCCAAATCAAGTTATCAAATCACGGCGCAGTAGGCATGAAAAGTGATGGGGAGTTAGCCTGGCGAGCCAGAATCACGCATTGTCCACGCATCGCACATTGGTAGACGCTTGTATTGGGTCTGGTAAAACCAGGGTCGAAAAACGTTAAAAAAAAAAAATGTGTCAATCAAATCATGTTATCCAGTCACAGCGCAGTAGGAGGGACAAGCGGCGTGGAAGCATGACAACCAAACTCTGCCCATGTCTTAGGTAGCCTGTACAAACTCCCCCCACGTCCGCACTGATTGGTCGATTGATTCCGTACTGACGGTGACCCTGATTTTCCCAGACCCTATGCAAGCGTCCAGCGATGTGCGATGCGTGGCCGAGGCGCGTACCCAACTCTGGCCACGTCTCGCCTCACACAAAGCTCCGCCTTCATGGAGCTACGATTGCACCGAACAAATGACATCGTCTGGGCCTCTGCTTGGTCCAGACCAAACGACCATGAATAGCGAGTGATGCATGAACGAGTAGTTGGTTCTGAACTGGAAAAACAAAGCGGCCTGGGCTTGAGCCATCCCACATAATTAGCGGAGCACATCTGAGGTTAAATTGACGTAGCTTTTGTCTTCCGAAACGTCACCCACTTCGCTGCAGTGACTAGAGCGCGCCTCCCGTTTACCGCCAAACTAATTGGAAGGAAGTGATTGCACCAGGACTGATCACCCCCGGGGACCTAACAGAACGGTGGAGGGTGTATGGTTTTTCTGGTCGAAACGTCCATAGATGGCGTTCTGAAACCACTGCCGATGCAATCACATCGGTTTCAAGCTCTGGATTTTGAACTCTAAATTTCATACACAAAAACTGAGGAAATAGACTATGTTGATGGCCAGTGAGGGTTGATGGTGTGGTGTCATGGTGGTGGATAATTGGACATTCTGACATGATTGACTGTTTGTGGGCCATGCATGATCTCATGATGGCGGCCATGCAGTGAGGAACTGCCGTTCTGCTTTATAGTAGCTACTAACTGCAGAGCTCCAACACTTTTGGATATTGATTAAAACAGGTGTTGGCCCGTGCAGTTACTCTGGTGTACCAAAACAGCCCCGACGGACGCAGGGCCAGAGCTGGGCTATGGGCTCTCTGGCTCTAGCAGGGAAGCTTGTTGCTTTTGCTGGGTACACCAGGGGGAATCTTACAATGAATCAATACTATTGACGATGATGACGTTAGACACAAGTGCCGTGGGCATGGTGACGTCACTGGCTGCCTACTCCCATGGACATATTGTCAGAAATATTATAGTATAAATATATTTAGACATTTTCTAATAGCCACTCTCATATTGAGTGGTCCTCCCGTTATCAACTGTAAGTCATAGTGCTAAACTCCCAAATTCCACTAGCTCGCAGACGCCTGCTTCACAATGGAGGTCTGTTTGCGTGCTAGCAAGTTAACTTTCGTTTTCAAAAGCTCATCATTCCTAACTCTCTTCCTCTCTCGCTCGACCAAAGTTGAAGTCCCGATGATTGGTTAGAAACTCTCTCACATTCCTTGATCGCCCATTAATGATGCAATCCTATTGGTTTACGATACAGTCCTTCAAACAGTCCTGTGTTCTAATTGGATGTTCAATGTGCTGTGATGATGTTCCAACTCTGTGATTGGCTGAAGGTCTGAGTTCATGTTTTCTATATATCAATGTGCTTCTTCCTGAATAAATCAGAACGAACGAGCGTCCGAGCGCTCTGGATGCACCTTCAACCTGTGTAGCGTCCTTCGTTCTCCGCCGACTAGATAGATGGTTTAACGGCTGGTGTTGAAAGATGGCCTTTCTCTGGGAAGACATGGCTATCACATAATTTATTAATTCTTTATTATTACATATCAATGATAGATTATAATTTTTATTATGTCTTATCCATACCAGTATATCGCTTTCTGCCTTTCATCTGTAGTATGTCCAGGTATAAATGAGTTCGGCGGGTTCCTCCGGTTAAATTTGCACTCCGAACGTCACTTGCAGTTCCATTTGTTTCGACGTGTTTTGAACTATTTTTCAACATGTCTATTCGGTGGGAACACACACCTACCGCGTTTTTTAAAACAGGTGGTGGTAACTTGCGGTGTGCTATTCGACACCCAAATGCTCTCGTGTGGATCTGTGACCCACAAAGGCATGATTTAATAATCAGTGCAACCCGTTCCATTTTTTCATTCTTTTTGATATTACTAGTAGAAGCAGCCAGCCTATTGGTCCAGAAGAACATGTGACCACTCGGTGAGTAACTTTAAGTCGACTTTTGACTGTATTTCATCAATATTTATACAAAATTGTCAACGGAGCGAGGGGGGTGATGTGTAACTGGTCACAGACAGACATCTAGTGGTTGGATTTTTAACTGGTGTGCGTTTTGTGTGCTCGGACCTCGGTCCAGTACCAGAGTTGGCATAGGCAACAATAAGGCACCGGAAGTGGCCTTAAGAATGGTGGGACAAAATGACTCCCCCCATTGTTTCGCATTTAAACCCAAACTCGCTCTATAACCCACATCCTTTTTTTAGATTCTTTTTTAAATGTTTTTTCGAGCCCATTCAGGGTGTTTTTTTTTCAAGCTTTATTTATTAGGGTTAGTGGAAACAGGTGAAGATGTGGGGGCGGACATGCGGGAAAAACGGTGGCGAGATTCGAACCACCGACTCACCGCGCCATTAAGGAATATGCGCAGGGCTTGAAAACGAAATTTTATTTTTAAAACGTTCCGTTCCGAATGGTTCAGGCAATGTTAATATTGTGCAATGTTAAGTTTAGATATTGTTTTTATACAAAATATTTTTGGTGGATGTTCAAACTTCAGAGGAACTGTATTAACGTCATTACATTCGCTTCCTCATCTGTCCACAAGATGGAGCCCCAGATACATGGGGCTTGACGACTGACAGTCAAAGTGGACGAAAATAGTGTGCCAGACATATACATTAAAATATACAGAGAACGAAAAAAAAAACGTTTTTAACCGGTTTTGTGGATTTCATAATGTCCCGTTTCTGTTCCGGAACAGTTGAAGAAATGTTTTTTCGTTTCCGTTTCCGCTCCTCGTGAAATTCTGTAAAATTCAGTTCGTTTCCGGTTTTGGTTTTCGTTCCTTGAACCAGTTCGGAGCCCTACAAAGGCGTGCTTTCCAGCGCTCTGCCTAACCAACTGAGCTACTGGGCAGCATCCTTTTTTTAGATTCTAACATTATCCGTACATTTTTAACATTTCAACAACTCGTTCTCTGTACTAGAGGCAAATAACGATTATTTCAATAGTGGATTATTTCCCGGTTATTGAAACGATTAATCAACGAATCATTTAGATATTTTTCATCAGATATTTCATAAATCCCCCAAATTTTACAGCAACATAGAAATTAATCTTGTCAACTTGAAATTTAGTCAATTTTGCTTCACGATAGGCAACAATAGTACAACAATTTAGTTACAATTTAACACAAACTCATTACAGTTAATTTTTCCGGTAGTATTTTGATGGTTTTCTTTAAAATATTTTTTTACCAATAATGTTGAATAATTTTTAATCATATTCAGGATTGTCAGAAATTATCAAGTGATATAAAAATTGTGTAAGCCAATAGACGAGTTTATGTGCGAAACACTGGGGGGAGTCATTTTGTCCCGCGCTTCTGTTGGTTACTTCCGGTGCCTGTATATACGTATGTATATAAAGTCTGGTAGAGGGCAGCAGTTCGAGGAAAAACACACAAAACACACACCAGTTCAAAATCCGACCACTAGATGTCGGTCTGTGACCAGTAACACATCACCCCCTTTGCTTCGTTCATCATTTTACATAAATATTGATGAAATACAGCCAAAATCCAACCTGAAGTTACTCACCGAGTGATCACATGTTCTTCTGGACCAATAGGCAAAATGGAACGGGTTGCATCAGGAGTTTGTGGGTCACAGATCCGCATGAGAACATTTGGGTGTGGAATAGCACACCACAAGTTACCACCATCCGTTTTAAATAACACGGTAGTTGTGTGTTCCCACCAAATAGACACGTTGAAAATTTGTCCAAAACACATCGAAAGAAATGGCACCGGAGGTGACATTCAGAGTACAAATTTAACCGTAAGTACTCCCCAAGCTCGTCTATAAGTGGTGGTGTCAGCAAAAAACTGCATAACAATGATTCAACTCCTCGGCGAGTTGTCGATTGATTTCATAATCAATTAATCAACTAATCGTTGCAGCCCTAATCTGTACACCGCAGGCGCGTGGTGGAAGTTGAGTGTAAAAAAAAAACTGTGGTGCGGTTGTCAAAATGGCTGCCGTGACGTCACATGTTATGGATGCACCGATACTGGTATCGGGCATCGGCCCCGATACTCGCTTATGTACTCGTACTCGCCAAACAGTTGCCGATACCATGAACCGATACCAGCTCCGGAAAGACTGCTGTTACCTCGAGCTGAGCCTCGTCTCCCGGCTCCGTAAAGAGCGGTACTTGTGCCGTGCCACCCCGAGCGGCATCGAGAGAGGCTTCAGCATTTTTTGGGCAATTTCTGAAAAGATAAAAAAATAGATACATACAAATTTTGTATTGTATCGGTGATACTCGGTATCGGCAAGTACTGTAATGATTGTACGCGTACTCGTATAGGTTTTTTTTTTTTAAATGGTATCGGTGCATCCCTTGTCACATGCCAAAGCCCCGTTGGATCACAGCCTCGGTGTCAAACTCACACTCTGTCTGGCACCGACAGAACTTCTCACAGAAGTTCTGGGTGACGATGCACGGACAGGAGCTGTCGCATGGGAGCTCAGGGTGGTCACATGGTTGGTAGTTGTGCACCTGATTGGACGGGTTGTCTGGGGGGGCGGGGAAGAGGGCGTGGTCAGTGAGAGAACAGAGGTCGACAGACACAGGGTGCGAGACACTGGGAGAGACAGTGAGAAAGAGAGGATTAGATATATAGACAGGGAGAGAGAGAGAGAGAGGATCAGATATATAGAAAGAGAGAGAGAGAGAGAGAGAGAGAGAGAGATGGACAGACAGAGAAAGAGAGAGACAGCGAGAGCGATAAAGAGTGAGAGAGAAGGAGGCTTGATTTCATTTGATAGAAGGAGGTACGAGCGCAGAAGACAGGTAAATTAACAGAGAGAAAGAAAAACAAAGAGAGAGCGAGGGAGAGATGGACAGACAGAGAGAGAGACAGACAGCGAGAGAGATAAAGAGACAGATAGAGAGAGAGAAAAATAGTCAGAGAGAGACAGAAAGAATCTATCCATACCTTTCTTCAATTGTATCTTTGCCCATAACCTGCAGAATAGACACCAAGGTTAACTGGACTTCAATATAGAAAATTATGCAGGGCATCAAAACGAAATTATTTTCCGGTCCACGGTTCATGCAGGCCTATGTTTAACGTTTTCGTTCTCTGAATTGTTCCGCTACCAAAATATTGATCCTGAACTGGTTCAGAAAGCAAAAATTTTGTTCGTTCTTAAAGTTCCTTATATTGTGCAATGTTACGCTTTTAGATATAGTCAATACAAAATATATTTGCTGGACGTTCAAACTTGCAACTGTATTAACGTGAAAACCGGCTTTGAAATGCCATTACATTCACTTGTGGTCTGTCCACAAGATGGAGCCTCAGATGCATGGGTCTTGATGACTGACAGTGAAAGTAGGATGGATGCACAACCGAAAATAGTCTACCAGACATAGGATATGTTAGAATATATAGAGAACAGAAAAAAAAAACATTTTTCACTGGTTTTGTGGATTTCATAATGTTCCGCTTCTGTTCCGGAACAGTTGAAGCAATATTTTTTCGTTTCCGTTTCCGCTCCTCATAACATTCTGTAAAATTCTGTTCGTTTTCGGTTTTCGTTCCTTGAACCGGTTTGAAGCCCTGAAATTATGTAAACATATACTGGTGAGCCAGAACCAAAGCACCGTCCACGCATCCAATGATGGCAAGTAACGAAGAACAAATATTTGAGTACTGTACTTGACTAGAATTTTCAAGTATCTGTACTTTTAGAAGTACTTTTTTGTGAATACTTTTTACTTCTACTCAGTAGATTTGAACAAAAATATCAGTACTTCTACTCCTTACTGAATGAGCGGTACTCTGTAATGCACTGAGTACAGCAGCAGTTCTGGGTGTGCCCCTCAAAAAAAATATTGCCTGTAAAATGTAAAGGCAAATTTAGTAATTTAAAAAATACTAAATTTAAGTACTTTTTGAGTACATTTCTCAGCCTGTACTTTTTTTACTTTACTTGAATAGATATTTGGATCAGTACTTTGTAGTCTTACTCAAGTTGTTTTTTTTTTTTTACAAATGTATTTTACTCTTACTCAAGTAAGGAATCCCGGTACTTTTGCGATCTCTGCACGCATCGCACATAGCTAGACACTTGCATTGGGTTTGGTAAAACCAGGGTCGGAAAACATAAAATATTGAGTTTGTGTCCAAGTCAACAGCAAACATACCAAAGGAAAGTTCATAATCTCATTTATCATGAGAAAAACATGTTTCTACCAGTTTGCATTCTTTAGAAATAATCCCCAGGACATGGGTGGGTATCACTAAAAATGCATATTGCTGACAAAATCACGTAATAAATGGATGCAGTACCGATTTTGTCCGCCAGGCTGCGCTGTACGCCACCTGTACGCATAGCCTGGTGAGCCAGAACCAACACATCGTCCACGCACCACACATCGCTAGACGTTGCATTAGGTCTGGGAAAATCAGGCAAGCCGCCGGCATGAATTGGTGCGACCAATCTGCACAGACGTGGGGGGAGCTGGTATGGGCGACGCAAGACGTGGGCGGAGTTTGGTTGTCACGCTTCCATGACGCTTGTCCCAACTGCGCTGTGATTGGGTAACACAATTTGATTGACACTTTTTTAACACGTTTTTTGACCGCGCTTTTATCAGACCCAATGATCGTTCTAATCGCGTGCGATGCGTGGAAGATTAATTGATTCTGGCTCGCCAGGCTACTATACGCTGGCCGAGAGGCGTTTGCCACACTATTCGAAAAAACGTGACGACGCATCTTTAGCACTGAATGAGTTAAACTTGCCTGTGTTTCCTCTTCTTCTTCTGTGGTGAGATGCCGTGGTCCTCCACAGGCACACGGTGGATCAGCACTTCCTTGATGGCAAATTCATACACCTGCAGCAGAGCACGACACATTGAACATCTGCTCAGTGATTGACAAAGCTGTCAGCAGTGAGTTTCAAAGGGAAACGTAGACAATGTCAATGTTTTGCTATTGGAAATACATGAATAGTTCAGATGGAAAACCCTCTAAACACCATTTTGGTGCAAACTGAGTTAATTAAACTGTCTAAATCTAGAATATGTAAATGGTATGTTTTTTGTGAAAAAATGAAGTAAAACCTGCTCCCTGCAGTGTCTAAAATAGCTCTTCTCTTCTGCTTAAATACAAAGGCCTGATAAAAAAAATGGCCTTTTTCTCAAAAAGTGGAGTTAAGGGGCTTTGCATCTGAACTCATCATACATTATCGTACATCTATAATGATAGGGACTTTCTACTACATGTCCCCGCTTTACTCACACAGTGCAATCCGCTTATAGTGATCACGGATATAGTAATTAACCGCTTATATTGATCAAAAGGCATGGGGTGGAATCATCCCTATACAAATGCTGTTTAAGTCATTTGGTTATAGTAATCAAGAAATCCGCTTAAGTGATCATTTTAAGCCAACATTCATTATCTTTGTGAATGTGATGTGCAAAAATAATTTTAAAAATATGTGTAGCCATTTTATTTTTTACCTGTACTCCTATGATTCCTTTGTGGACGGGTCAATACGGACTCCAAGCCTAAATCCATAAACGCGTCCGCAGGCAGCGCCACTTCCCTCATATGAGGTGACGCGCATCTCGCCCACCACCAACAACCTTTATTTAAAACAATCCAACTAACAAACAGCAAAACTATTTGAATTGTGGTTGGACTGTTCTCAGTACGGCTCGACTGCACCATGCTAGCCTGGCGAGCCAGAACCAACGCATTGTCCACGCATCGCACATCGCTAGACGCTTGCAATGGGTCTAGTAAAACTAGGGTCGGAAAACGTAAAAAAAACAAAAAACGTGTCAATCAAATTGTGTTATCCAGTTAATCGTGGTATTCAGGCGTGGAGGCGTGACAACCACGTCTCACGTAGCGCGTACAAACTCCGCCCACGTATTGCGTAGCCCGTACATACTCACCCCACATTCGTGCTGATTGGTTGATTGATTTTGTACCGACAGCGAGCCTGATTTTCCCAGACCCAATGCAAGCATATAATGATGTACGATGCGTGGACGATGCCAGGCCTGGACATGAAAAGAAAGTGTAAATTTGGTTTTAGTAATCAACGACAATAGTGATCAAATTGGGTCAGGACAAACGTGATGGCTGTAAATGGACTCCACTGTCCATCCTTCGACCGGACGTATTCAGCAACCTGTTTGCAGGTCTTGGAGCCAATCAGTCTGGAGATGGAGCAGAAGTTGTTGTCGTATGTTCCGTGAAGCACCCTGAACAGCGACTCCTCGGCCCCCGACCAGGAGGCCTCGGCCGGGCCTGGGCAGCCCTCCACTGCTCGCTGCTTGGTGGGGGTCTGGCAACGCGAGTTACCCTCTGAGCAACAAAACACATCAAGTTATAATAAAGTCAATACACAATGTTGTAATAAGATATGACTTGAATAAGTAACAAAGTACAAATACTAAGTACGGTATTTAAGTATTTTTTTTCATATATCTGTACTTTTTTTAGAAAGTACATTTTTCTCTGATGACATTTTACTTGTACCGAGTAGATTTTTGACAAAAATATCTGTACTTCTACTCCTTACTTTTCCCAAAACGAGCTTGTTACTTTTTTTGCGCTCCGATGGTAGGTGGCAGGGATATGCATAATGTGAATGGGCCAGTAGGGGGCGGTAATGCCAACAGATGTTAATTTCAATGTTTGGCAGTGGGATTTATGAACCTTAAGTGAAGTAAGTTACGTTAGGTTTTTGAAAATGTATTCAAACATTCAAGTATTGTAAAACTAGCATTGAAAATGTACAATTTAAACACATTTTTTTAACTTTGTACTTTATACTTTCTAAAATATGTATATTTTAGAGCCTTTACTATCAAAAATATTTTTTGAGTACAAAAAGCCTGTACGTGTAACTCTACTCAAGTAGACATTTGGATCAATACTTTGTAGTCATACTTAAGTTGTTTTTTCATCTGTAAAACCCAGGAATATTCCAGAGTGAGGCTTTCTGTAGGAATTGTGAGATTACCAGGGCATGGTACAGGGTGTTTTTGTCAGTGTCTAAGAATTTGAAGGTGCTGTTCCTGTCCAAATTTACCTTGGGACGAATACAAATAATCTTGAATTGTGAAATATCAGTTAATCTTTTAAGTGAGCATTAACACACCAAATATGGAACAAATCAAAGTATCAGATCAACTCAAAGGTTCTTCGAGGGGGATGCAGCCCACACAAAACCATGACATCCCCAGTCGTAGCAGTTGTTTGAGCATGCTTGATCAATAAAGGTTTGGGTTTATCCGTAAAGTTTACCAGAAGAAGAGGTGGTTTCCTGCTCGCTGTCTGCATCTTTGGCGTCCTCGGCGCTGCCTGAAGGCCCGGGGGCGCCCGGGGCGGGCGTCCGCTTCCTCCTGCGACGAGACCTCTGAGAGCGAAGAAGGTTCTGGTCCACAAACTCTTTGGCACCTTTCTGCTGAAGGCAAAGGCCTGGTTAATCTCAAATGGCGCATTTGTGCACTAGTGCATAGGGTGCTGCCCAGAGGTGCTAAATTCCAGTGCACTGAAAACATTCTGAAACCCAGCAAGCAACCGATGGACACACGCTTAACAGCCGCCATGTTGCCTTGACATGGTGGACGGGCACACACACAAACGTCAATATGTACTGACATGTTGTAGTTCTGCTTGTAGTCCGTCCTACTGGTGCCATGTTGTAGTTCTGTTTATAGTCCGTCCTATTGGTGCCATGCAAAGTTGGAAGCTTCACAGCGTAATTTCTGTGACGTGCAAAACAAAGGGGGGTCCGTGCTGTACACCAAAGGTTCGAAAAACTGAAGGTTCGCCCCACCGCAGCCACCGCACAGCGCCTGTCAGTCTTCTGAACCCCCCAGGGGGTTTCCACCGCCGCCACAGCAGCAGCACACCAATAAGTCGCCAGCCTCTCACTCTGGGTTAGTGTTAGGTTAGGGGTTAGGTTCACAAAACGGGCTTTCGCTCTGGTTTACAATCCACCACCGCCACCACTGCTCTGTGTGGGTGACCGGCGTCCGCTGCGCGGCGGCATTGGGCTTTGTACACCCAGCGGAAGGGTCAGAAGACCGGACTTCGATGTTATGAAGCCCCGCGGGCCTTCATTGAGACAGGTTTTCACTCAGCCCTGCCACTCCAAAGAATCTAACTCTCTTCCGTGTAAACTGTCGATTGCAAAATGTTCTCATTGGATAGACGAATATTCCTGTGTTGTGATTGGTGGAATGATTTTTATGCTTTCTGTATAATTTCGTGCACTACATTTCAGTGCACTGTCACCACCATATATCCTGGTTCATTTCACCTCCAACAGGAAACAGTCGTCGCCACAAGGCTCGGTCTCGATGCGAAGCTCCTTCCGTTTCCTTTTGCCGCTGGGAGGCGTGTGGAACGCTGTGAGCACAGAAACACACTGAGCTATAACTGGACCGAGACAGTACAGAAACGTGTTTTTGGCATTGTGCCACACTACCCGGAAAAAAAAAACTAGAAGCACTCAGAGATTGCAAACCTGCGTCGTAGTGGTACAAAAAATAGTACTTTCAGTTCTAGCAGGATGTGTGGCAACCTATTATCAATGCAAGTGCTCGTAGAGTAGCGCGATTGCGATTGACGCCACCGGCGAACATGCCAACTACATTTCCCAGCGGCACTGCGACCCAGTCTGGTCACGTGACTCAGGTGATTAACTCATTGAATACCAGCCCTTTTTTTGGAATCATGCCCAAAACTCCCAGACATTTTGGCCATTTTTGATGTTTTTTGTAGGGGCACAGCATAGTATCTGAGAGGACAACTGAAACATGCTATGGCTCGTTTGAAAGGCGAGGTTTTAATCTGTAAGTCGCCGAAAACCGTGTGTCTCTACGTTCATCCATCACCTCGCAATCCTAAACTAAACCAAGGCAGGTGTCCGCAAAAGTCGCCTAGTTTCACATTGAAGAGGAGACATCGCAGATTTTCTGAAACCTGCGCCGATCAGCCTGTCTTCATACTATTCTCTCTTCCTTCCTTCCTCTATTTTCTCTCTTCCTTCCTTCCTCTATTTTCTCTCTTACTTCCTCCCTCTTTTTTCTCTCGTCCTTCCTCCCTCTTTCTTTTTCTCTCTTCCTTCCTCCCTTTTTCTTTTTCTCTCTTCCTTCCTCCCCCTTTCTTCTCTCTCTTCCTTCCTCCCTCTTTTTCCCTCTTCCTTCCTCCCTATTTCTCTCTTCCTTCATCCCTATTTTTTCTCTCTTCCTTCCTCCCTCTTTTTCTCTCTTGCTTAGTTCCTTCCTCTCTTTTTCTCTCTTCCTTCCTCCCTCTTTCTCTCTTCCTTTCTCCTTCTTTCTCTGTTCCTTCCTCCCTCTTTGCCTCTTCCTTCCTCCCTTTTTCTCTCTTCCTTCCTCCTCTTGTTTCGCACTTCCTTCCTTCCTCTTTCTCTCTTCCTTCCTCCCTCTCTCTGTTCCTTCCTCCCTCTTTCCCTCTTCCTTCCTCCATTTTTCTGTCTTGCTTCCTCCCTCTTTCTCTCTTCCTTCCTCCTTCTTTCTCTGTTCCTTCCTCCCTCTCTCTGTTCCTACCTGCCTCTTTCCCTCTTCCTTCCTTCCTCTATTTTCTCTCTTACTTCCTCCCTCTTTTTTCTCTCGTCCTTCCTCCCTCTTTCTTTTTCTCTCTTCCTTCCTCCCTTTTTCTTTTTCTCTCTTCCTTCCTCCCTCTTTCTTCTCTCTCTTCCTTCCTCCCTCTTTTTCCCTCTTCCTTCCTCCCTATTTCTCTCTTTCTTCATCCCTATTTTTTCTCTCTTACTTCCTCCCTCTTTTTCTCTCTTGCTTAGTTCCTTCCTCTCTTTTTCTCTCTTCCTTCCTCCCTCTTTCTCTCTTCCTTCCTCCTTCTTTCTCTGTTCCTTCCTCCCTCTTTCCCTCTTCCTTCCTCCCTTTTTCTCTCTTCCTTCCTCCTCTTGTTTCGCACTTCCTTCCTTCCTCTTTCTCTCTTCCTTCCTCC
>OMKY01086942.1:0-12417 GCA_900302395.1 Bregmaceros cantori | reverse complement strand
TAATAAACCTAAGCAAAAGAACACCAGCAATATGTGGCATCACCTGAAAAAGACTCACCCTGTTCTAAATGACCATGCCATGGAAATGACTACAACACTAAAAAAGTGTAACTTCTTCCCAACACTGTTAACAAGCTGGTCGACAAATGACTGACAGCACTTTTTGTTTCAGGTTTCTTTTACAACTCTAATATCCACTATATCGGTTACATCGGTTATCGGTCACTCACTAGTCTGGACAGCCCATCATGTGTGGACTTCCCATCATTGGGAGCAACTGATGGAGTTTTCGTCTCTGAGCAGTTCAGGGACCGTCCTCAAAGTTCAGGGAGTGTGGACATTTGTACAGCACCTTTTAGATAGTTTATATTTCTTTTTTTTACATGTACAGATTTCTAGGCACATTTTGTTGTTTGCTACAGATATATTAATAAAGATTTACCTGCAACGGTGTTTCCATAGTGATTTTATTTATTTATTGGTGCCAGCGTGCGGTTTGTTTACACTCTCACCGTTTATCTTTTCAAAATATTTATCTGGCCTTTTGTAGCGTGTCCTGGTTTATCCCACATCTTTTCTTAGATGTCTAAGACAGGACCTAGATAATAGATAACTGTCAATATGATGGCAACGATGAAATTATGTAATGCACAGACTTTTTTATTTAAACATAACAAAAAATATTCAATCATTGGATTACACAAAAAAACTACATAGTAGCTGTAAGGCATCGCTGTTTCCACGACAACCGTGAAATGGTTTGAAGAATCGTGAATAAATCCATGCTGAAATCTGTGTTTTGACTAAGATAAGACATTAGCCCCGTTAACACAGACGCTTTTTTGGATCTGATTAAGTTTAGGTGGATCAAACATAATCCGCTTCATCTGTATGCATCAACACTTACCAATTGGATCCATATTTATGCCACGTTTTCATCGTCAGAGTAAAAATTAAATTAAATCATAACAAAATGGTCCGCTGTCCAAAAAGAAAAACACAATTTCCCCCCCGAGTTGTGCAGCCCGGCCCACGCCCTGCAAGGCTGAATATGAATTTTGCCACAGCGTGGAATTCAGAAGGGGCAGGGCTGTAGGATAAGGGGCGGAGCTACAGGTTGGAAAGGGGTTGAGCCACAGGCTGAAATGAGGCAGGGTTACAGGTTCAAAGAGAGCGGGGCTACAGGTTCAAAAGTGGTTGGGCCACAGTCTCAGAGGGGCGCGGCTGTAGGATCAGAAGGCGGGGCTTCAGGCTCAGAGGGGTGGGGCTCCTGATCCAGAAGGGGCGGACAACAGGCTCAGAGGGGCGGAGCCTCGACAGTCTTCTGTGCAGCGGCCGCCGGCCTCTTCTTGTTCTGCTGCTGCTCCAGGCGCTGCTTCTTCTTCTCCAGGTAGAACTCCATGTTGTCGAAGCCGACCTTGTACAGGTGCTGGAAGCTGCTCTTCACACTGCCCTCCGCTGGACACAACAGAGAATCTCTTTACAGAACAGACGCCAGCACAGCCCAGCACCGGGAACCATGATGGAAACCATTTCATTTTATTTTTTTTGCGCATTTTTTTGGCCGAAAGTGTAATTTCCCATTCCTTATTGAGAGAGAGACAGTGACAGGACACAAACCCATGTCTCCGGCTAACCGCTACACTATCTGAGCTGTGAGTGGAGGCAACTGCTGCGTGTTGCTCTAGGTGATCGCAGTTTGTACGCTCATAACAGTTGTCAAACTATTATGTTACTTAAAGGCTACACAAATATACCAAAATGTAATCACTTGTTCCCTTGGTCATTTCCAACAACTCTACAAAATGTCATCCAGGTCCGTGCACAACTTTTTCAGTTATCCTTTCGACAGACAAACCGACGCAGACGACTGTGTGTCTGTGCGTGCGTGTCAGAGTGTGTGCGTGTCTGTGTACTCACTCTGCAGACTTTCCCAGAGGACTCTAAAATCCTCAGTCAGTCTCTTCAGCTCGATCTCCTCCGTGATGCTCTGAGACACAACACAACACTTTTAGACCTTCTTTAATCCATACGGTGCGTTTCCATCGGAGTTTGTGACGCTTGTCACGAGCGGCGCGAATACTCAAAATATGCACTCGTGCCAGCGGTGTTTCAATTCGAGTTGACGCTCGTGTCAAGCGGCCCATCTAGGAAGGTTGGCGTTTGATCAGACACCTCCTTTAAACGCCATAGGTATCCGAACCAAGTTCCCTGGGGAGGAAAGGACAGAGGCAGAGACTCGCGGAGCTGAAAGAATCGAATATCGATGACGGCGTTATTAATTCTTCACAAATAGAGAGGGGTAGAGAGGGTACCGTGCGGGGAAGTCGTGTTGGAGTGGCTGCGCTATGGTGATTCGGCTGGCTACCACTTCGACCACGCACGGCCCCCCTTACCCGCGCATGTCTGCGTCAAATGACTTTGGCGTGGCCGGCGAGTCGCGCGGCAACTTGTCGCTCTTGCGCGCTGCGGGGGTCAGGCTCAGGCTTCGATCGGGACCCCAGCCCTATGAAGACTGTATCGAACCCCCCTGATCTAGACTGAAGAACATTATCTCGGACGTGGAATTTCTTAATAAGCGCACCTTAGACACCTGGGCAGCTAGGCACTAGACAAAATGTGTTAAAGCATTGAACATGTACCTGCCAGCCAGCCACCGAGTGCGTGTACACCTGGAGGGGCGTGTCCGGGCAGTCAAGCACCACCCAGAGCCGACCGCCCAGGTCAAAGGTCATGTCCAGAGGAGGGTGTGGCAGGGTCAACCGATGTCGGGGAGCCAGCGAGTCCTGCTCCACGGCCAGAATGTGAAGGATCCGCTGCCTGCGTGGACCCACAACACAAGTTTCACACCATACAGCGTCATGTCGTCAAAGATATATTTATAGAGAGGACTTGGGCCTGCATTATGGGAGACAGCCACAAGGGGGCGCAGCTGATCAACTGGGGTGAACAAGGCAATTCAATTCTATGTTCGGCAATTAATTGTATAAATTACCAGCACCAAAAGGAAAAGCATAAGATATACAGTCTTATAAGATATACAATGTATGAACCCATCCCAAACCGGCAGCAACCGATGAAGTCATTAAAAGTGGACGGTCTCCTCCCAACCAACGCGACCAAAAACATAACCTGCTTCGCGGCGCAGCCCCGGCACGGGTAAGAATAATATCTCAAAGTGGCCTTCCCAACCGAGGGAACACCGTGATCCATAAGTGCCCTTGGTCTGTGGGAGATCCACAAATAGCACATTTACAACTTCAACGTACACACGCTCCACGCGCAGGGAGACACATATAGACACAGCTTGGACTGTGTAGGGCGCGTGTGTGATCCAGGAACAATCCCACACACAAGGATTGGGTGATATTTAGATTTTCAATAAACAAGTTTATGCACAAAATGCAGGGGGCTGGCATTTTGCCGGATGGAACGCACCTCCTGTGTCTGTATATTTCCCTATGTAAAGTCATCGTAGTGGATGGAAGTGACTGAATTTGTCACAAAATTTGTCACACACAACGCTTCAAAATCCGCTTACTACAGCTCGCTCTGTGGCAAATTACACATCATCCAGCAAACTTCGCTCACTGTTTTACATAAGTATTGATGAAATACAGTCAAATTCCGAAGTTGACCACCGATGTGGTCACGTGTTCTTCTGGACCAATGGGATGGCTGCTTCCCCTGGTAAATCCAACTTGAATGAGTAAATGGAACGGGTTGCGCAGATTATTGAGTCATGCGTTTGTAGGGCATAGATCCGCACGAGAGCATTTGGGTGTGGAATAGCACAGCGCAAGTTAGCGCCAAACATAACCTGCTCTGCGCAGGTAAGAATGGGCAGTCTTAAAAGGTCACTGACCTCTCACACTGCACGGCCAGGTGAAGTCCGTCCAGGGAGCACGAGATACGACTGACAGCCCAGCGCTGACATCAGCAGGGGGTGAAGATGTCAACACACAGAGAGAGTTTCATTAAAACAATATATTTATATAATATCTATCTATCTATATATAATTGATAGAGAGTTTAGTTTATGATTTGTTGTATTGTCGTCTTTTCTTTTTATTGTATCTACTATTTTATTTTATTTTTTCTTATGTTTGTGTGTGTGTGTTATTTTGTTGAAAAATACATTTGATCACAAAAAGAAAATGTAATAAAACTATGTTTATAGATATATGAAAAAGGAACGCTTCCAAAAATAACTCAAAATATAAAGTGTGTGAGCCTACCTCTTGGTGCTCCTGTTCAGTGGTGGGCGCGGTCATCCCCCTGACGTCCACGCTGTGCAGCAGCAGGCCGCGCTCATACTGCCAGAGGATGATCCGACCGTCCTGGACGGAGTCAGAGTGCATTCTCTTATTTGGACACATGAGAGCGATCTAGTAATGGAAGGACTCACCCCGGAGCCAGAGAGAAGTTAATAGTAATGGAAGGACTCACCCCGGAGCCAGAGAGAAGTTAGTTAGTAATAGAAGGACTCACCCCAGACCCGGAAAGAAGCCATTCTGGGTGGCTGGGAGGGATCAGCAGACTGCTCACAAACCTGACCGACAAAACATTTACATTTCAACTTAGTTAACACCTGCAGGGTTACGGTTAATACCCACAGGGTTACGGTAATCATATTACAGCTGCAGTTATCGAATATTTGAGTAATAGTCTTCTGCCAAAATTTCCATCAGACATGTGAATATACATATACAAAAGATGGCCTAACAATTAACAAATTAATTTAAATTTCCAAATAGTCAAGATTTTTGCATTTTTCATAATGCAAACAAGTCACTCTTGTGTTGAACAGCACTCACTCTGTGTGTGCGAGGCAGAAGGCCTGGATGTTGTAGGGCGCTCCCAGATGACTCACACGGATCTTCTCATCCCGGTCGGCGCTCACCACATATCGGCCGTCGGGGGAAAGAGCCTGTAGGACAACAGGCATCATCATCACCTGCGCCGGGGCAGCCCCCCGGGCCCTTCAGTAACCTCCGGCCTATTTGTACAACTTGACACGATGCAAAACCAAATTTTCATTATTTTTATTTAAAGTAGCATACTTCCCATTAAAAAGGCTTCAATTCTATGTAACAATGGTGCTTTCGTGTTGTTAACAAGCAACATCTGAAACAACAACACAGCAGCTCACTTAAACTACAAGACATTTCTGGTGCATCTGGTAAGATAAAGAACAGAATCGGTTAGTCTCAACCCTCAACAAATTTCGGCCGGATTTGGCCCGCGGGCCGCCAGTTGAATAGCCCTGGCATAGCGTATAACAAGGGCTAAAGTCCTTACCAGAGCCAGCAGCATGGACAGATGTCCCAGTCTCAGGAGGCCGTCAGCGTGGGGCTCCAGGACAGAGAAGGAGTAGACATCCCCAGACTTATCGGCCACCAGGAGCTGCTCCTCGGTGTGCGCGAACTCCAGCGCCGTGCAACGTCGGACCACCCACCTGATAAAGTTACATTTTTTAAAAAGTTATTTTTTCATTCTGTATTGATAGAGACAGTGACAGGATTAAATCGGAAACTTGGATGAAGACAAATAACCTGCAAATTGTGCCATTTTTCTTAGGGTTAGCTTAAGGGGTTGGGTTAGGTTTAGGGTAATGTGAAAATATGAAGGAGGTAATGTTCCGACACGTTCAGAAATGGCACCGACCATTAAAAATGACACCGGCCCAATACATTCAGTTGTTTATTGTTCCATGAATTTTGATTTCAATTATGATCATGGTTTTTTCCCATAATCAGACAGCTCTAGCTGCTAGTATGGAATACATTTCTGGTCTGTTCAAAGTCTCACCTGATACTAACCACCTTCCACTCGTCATCTCCACAGCGGAACAGAACCAGTCGCTTGGAGTCGTCTGTCAGAGCCACCAGTCGGCCTGACGGAGACACGCCCAGGGCCAGAATCTTATCACTGCCCGACTCCTCAGAACCACCGTTCTCACTGGAAACAGAATCAGATTCAGTCACCAAGTTCACATACACAAGCAATAGACACCGGCGTCGCTAAAACCCTAAATACTAGTCTCATCATTAATTCCCGACGAGTCACGGTTTGCCGAATACAGTCACATTTGATTAATTTCCCAAATCATCAAAAGTCATCTTACCAGGTTAACACCCCAGGGTTTAGGCACGGGCTGACGCCACTCTGAATCAATACCCAAAAGTATTAAGCCACTTTTCCACTGGCTGGCCACATTGCGTCACCCACTCGGAGTGTGACCAATCGGCGACCATCAAACGTGGCCACGGACGGCCACATTCCAGATGCTTCCCTCACTGGAGAAGCAATTTTCCGGGTGGACGTGCATGTGAACTGTGCCTGCTGGCCTAATGTACGCTTGTAGAAAACACTTGTCCGACCCAAGTGACGTTGGGGGGGGGGGCATTTTACCCCGTAGGACTGGAAATGCTGACCTGTTCTGGCTCTTCTTCCCGTCGGAGTCGGTCTCCTTGGGCTGCTTCTGGGCCGTGCTGCAGTCAAACACAAAGGAGGTTCTGCAGACAGAGCAAAGATCAATAAAACATGTCATTTAGTTGTCATGTTTGGTTAAAGACCGCAGATAGAAAATAGCACACCTGCTAAACCCGATGTAACCATGTTGTTGTTGTTGTAATAATTTATGCCAGTAAATCATTGTGCCCTGAGCGGTGCCCAAGGCCTTCAGGAGAGGAACGGTTCTGTGCGCTGAAAACTAAAAATTTGCAGCTCTATGGTCCAAAAGTGAAATGTATTAAAAATATGTTGAAGAGATACAGATATTAAAATGTGTTTAAAGATATGTTGAAAACATACAGATGTTTAAGTGTTTTAAAATGGTTTCCCCATTATCATAAATGCTGCACATTGCATATGAACAACCTCTTAGAAGATCATTACAATAACTATCTATAATATAAACCATATTAAGGAATGATTTCCTTTAATTCATCATTAACATAAAGACACCTTCAATCATCAATGATCTCCTTATTTCCCCCCTTAAAATTCTTACAAGAAAGGAACTGTACGTCACACAGCTCATCTTTAAAATGCATTCATTCAAACTAACACCCGCTTTGTCTAAAGTTAACAACTATAGTCCAACTCGTGTGACGATAGGGTAGAAATGAATCGTCCACGCATCGCACGCTTTTCATAGTAACGCGTGCCATGCGCGGACGACGAATTTGTTCTGGCTTGCCTCCAGACGATACATTTTAGGTGTGCATGGTGCTCCATATAGTGTGTACACAGACAGATAGAGGCCTGAGCATGCGGAAAGGCTGTGGGGGTTGTCTGGCGGATACCCGGGTTTCTTGGTGTGAAGAGCGATCAGCTTGGTTCCGCGGGTAGCGATGATCCAGTTCTCGGTGGCAGCGAGAGCCGCCATCGCGTGGAGCAGCAGGGGCTGAAGGCGGAGTTTTACATACGACGTGCCAGATCCCGTGCCGCTTGTTTTTCATTGGCTGGGAGCCCGGGGGTGGGCGTCCTTCGTTCGTTATCCTTCACACCGTTCACTCACAGCACGATCAGCCCAGCATGGTGAGCTAGAACCAATGATTCGTCTACGCATCGCACGCTATTGAACAGATGAACCGTCTAGCGACGTGCGATGCGTGGACGATTCATTGGTTCTGGCTCACCAGGATACTATCAGCCATGTCACGACCTAACGTGTTTCTTCTTGAAAAATGATTATTGTACATATTTAAACAGTCAAAATGGCAGTACGATACAGGGCACGAGGAAGGCCACCAATTAAAAAGTATTGTTGTGGGCTTTTGTTGAACTGTACGCCGTTTGTGCCATTAAGAGCCAACGACTAAGGACTCGCATAGCAGAATCTGGTACGTGGTATGTAATTATAGTGGCGTTGTTGGTTCCTTGTTTTGGGCGCAGAATATGTACGTCATATTCGCGTCCATTGATGTTGACATTTAAGTTAACGTTATTATTTTTAATTTACCAACAACTATAAACTCACTAATCTCTATGCAATGTCTAGAATTGCAAAAAATAGTGTAGTAAAAGATATGTTTGGTATCTACTGTTTCAATGTGTGTATTTATTCAGTTTAGTTACTTTATTTTCACTCATACAGTAGCATGATTAACACTCCAGAATTAATTAAAAAAATTAAATGCATAAAATTTACAATACAACCATTAAAGTTAATTCAGAGTAAAAAGTAAAGGTAATTGGTGTTTCCTGACGCACATGGAACACGTCTCGACACACCCCTTCTGGCCACACTCAAGTTGAACGCGTCGAGAAATTATATATTTGCATAAGAGTTCACGGGCATGAACGTGCCCGAACGTTCATTCACGCATTCATGTAATTTCTTAACGAATATAAATAGTTAATGAACGCATACACGACGCAAAACACGAACACGCAGTGTAAATATAAGGTCTCATCAACACGAACAGTCACGTGGACCGCGTCTTCCAGCTTGCCGGCGAAGCGCTCTCGCTGTGATCGCGCCCCCGAGTACAGAATGTCCACAAATCGTGGAGACGGAGGGAAGGAGAACACGATGTGCCGCCGTTAAAAACCAACTCCTTCGCTCCACCGAACCGCGTCCCTCGGTCGAACCGCGCCCCGGAGCACACTCACGGGCCGCGGCGAGCCGCGCAAAGTGCGATCGGACGCAGATTATCGCCGATAAAAGTCTTGCAGAGAGGGGGGCGTGGTCCACGTGGTGCCCGTGGCTATAAAGCGTGCAGATGGTCCGCGTTTCTCTCCCATCAGTCTGCAGCCGCGTCTCCAACACCCGCTCGGCTGCGCACCGATCCTTTGTTAATTTATGTTTTAATTATTGTCATAATAACACTTTAGCAGCGCCCCAGCTCGCTGGCCGAGTGTCGACCCGTGGATTCCAGCGCGAAACGGTAAAAAATAACTTTAAACTTGACGGTGGGATGGTGTTGAGTTATGTAACCCGTGAGTTTATTCGACGGAACAATCTGTGACGCGTCTGCAAATTGGGATTATGCTTATATATCTTTATTATATTTTTTAATGGTTGTGTAGTTTAAATGCTTGACGTCTGGTTTAACTTGTTTCCAGCCCCGCTTTTGTTCGGCGTGTTGGGCACATTCCATTCCAGGGCCAGAACTTGACCTTGTTGCATCTTTTTTATTGCGCCTCGAAGGGAGTGGGTTCGATCCTTGTTCAGTTTTATTCAATAAAGGTGGAATCGAACTCGCTTGCATTTAGTTTTCCCCTTTCAATGTGCTGTGCGTTTTTAAAATTAATTTTAAAATTTGGATTGGACATCAACAGGCGACTGAAACGACTTCTAAATAAAGTTTAAAGCGTTCCCTAACCTTTTTAAAATCGTGATAGAAATTTACATCAGACAGGACAGCAATCAACAAATTGGACATGAATTAACAGAAACACTACTCAAACGCAGCACGCATTCATTCATTTTATTAACGTGCAATTATATTGTCATGCAATTTGCAACAACGAATTCATAGAACAAATGGAGAATTTGACAGACTATAAATAATAAATGAATTGCATATGGTACATTTGTGTTGCACGCCCTGTTCTGACACTGTCCCTGCTGTTGCGTCGCAGGGCCAGTAGGCGGCGTGTGAAACATGGCGACGTCTCTGCTGAGGATCGGGCGGCTGCGCTGCCTCAAGGTAAGTGGGATACCACGTGACTTGACCCGTGTATTTTAGATGTTGGTGACGTGACCCGGGTATTTTAGAATCGGGTCAATGCGCTTAGTCGGTTGGTTTGGCACGACCTGTACCATGTTTGCATGTAACGACGATGAGTATAAGTAATTAATATCATTAAAATAAATAGATAAAAATGGTGCTCTGCACGAAATGTGTTTATATAAAGTTTCATTCCAGTAATTAATAATCAAATAATGTATTATTCTAACAAGGTGCTTCGTTTCGAATCGATTATTCGGGAAAAACACCTTTTTCCTGAGCTGTAGCAGTTATGAAATATACATTGGAAAACACAATATTTCACTGAATAATGAAGGAACCAGCAATTTACACTCCATTAAGAACTATTTTTATTTCAGCTCAAGGCATAAGAGCTGGGACTAGCTCCCACAAAAGCTAAATGAAAAAACGGGCAGACACATTGCCTTCAGTTGGCGCTACCAATACTAAAATGGCAAAAAAAATAACTGGAAAAACCAAAATACATTTCATATATGGAGAGGCGGCGTTGAATATGTGGCGAGATATTATGATCTGACCGCATATTTAAAATTGTCTAACTTTTATTTGATTACTCGAGTACCTTGAATAACTGTTTCAGGCCTAAAATGTGTTGCTCTGCATGGACTGTGCTATATAAAGTTTAATAATAAAGCCAGAAATTTATAATGGAAATCATTTTTCCAAATGTAGATTGTTTTATACCATCAATGCTTTGGTAGGATTTTTATGCAACATGCTCTGTATTCTCTTGAAGCCAGTTTGTTTTGGCTTGAAATGTTAATACTGGAGGGTCCCAGACTACTGTCTGGAGTGTGAGGTGAACTAAAATTGAGAACTCTAGTCAATTAAAGAGCAGAAATTTTAAAATACTTGCTGTTGAATGAGCTAAACGGGTGTAATTGCCATAGTTCAAACTTCTATACTAGTTCTCAAATCTCGGGGGCGATTGTTACCCGTTTTATACGGCAGGCGGATATAGTGAGCCATGGCGCCATCTAGTGTTCAATGGGCTGATCTACACGTAGGAATAGGCAGAGATGGGCAAAGTACCCAGATTTCTTGAGTAAAATACATCTGTGTAAAAAAAACAACAACTCGTAAGTCTAAAAGTACTGATCCAAAAGTGTGTGTGTGTCCCTTCTGACTCACTCATAAGTGCGTTAGACTTTTAATTGTCTTTGTCTCAGGCATCAAGCCTGACCATAAACCTAAACATCAGGTTTCTGAGTACAGAATGAAAGGTGCTGACGCGTAAATTTACAAACCACTGTCACTCAGCCAGCAAGGATTATGTCACTAGTGGGCGTTATTGTGGATTAATTTTTTTTTAGTCAATTAATCCGCGCCACACATGCTGTCTTGTTACACTCCTTTACAGTGTGAAATGACCTCCTGCTAAGTGATCACAGACCGACCCCTGGTGATCGGATTTTGAACCGGTGTTTTTGTGTGACTGCTATACAGGCACTGTGTTTCAGGCTGCGGAACAAAATGTCAGCCTCCTGTTTTGGGCACATAAACGTGTCTATCAACATTGTCAATAAAATGAGGAATGGCAATGTGGTGAAAAATTACATATTTTAATTCTGTCTACTCCACACTTTTTTTTTTTTTTTTAAATTAATGCTTCATCCCTTTGGTCTGAACTTTGTTCTGTCTGTTCTCCACTTTTTTTTTTAATATATTGTTACAGCAGTGTCTGAGGCCTGAGAACTACGGGTCTCCTGTCAGAGGACCAGTAGCTGCGGCTCTCAGCACCAAGTCTGGAGGCAAGAAGATAAAGAAAACAAACAGTGACACTGCAGGTTAGATTCAAAATGAATTTAAATTCTCCATATTCAGTATACATCATGGCAGTACACTCATAGAATTTTAGTTTGGCATGAATCTACTAGAAATCGACACTCAATCCAGAATGAGTGCCACTTGGATTCTACTGGCCTTCAGTGGCTATATTCTGCAACTAGCGATTTTTAATTTTGATAATCAATTTAAATGGCCATTTTTACTGACTATTAACTTGTTAAATTTTCCCTTTGAAATCGGAACGATTATGACATTTTTTTCAGCTTTATTCAGCAATAGCTGCATTGGTGAGGCGAGCAAACTCCACGATTCTCCGCCAACATGGCATATGTGCGCAAAATCTCTAAGGATTATTAACCTGAAACGTTATTGATATTGCAAATGTTGAACTAATTCTTATTATAATTGTTTATTCAGTTGCAGCTCTAATATGAATCGCTCAATCAGGACATTTTGTAGAAACTCCTGCATTTGAGAAGACATGGTCGCCACAGTCCCCTTCCCTGCAAGGACCATAAATCAACGCGGCAGGGGGGAGGGTTGGTTGGGGATCAGGTGAACGTGGCTGGTGTGACCTTCAGCCAAGCTATACTGGTTCTCACAGAACACATTTGCTTGAACTGGTTGTGTCAACAACTGCTTTGTTGAAATAGTTCCGCCCAGTCCTAAACACAATCATTTAGTGAAGTTGGACAGCAACTAATTGCAGCAAGCAATTGAAATTTGCTTTCGCAACTTTCAAATTTAAATCGTACAATTTTTTTTTTTTTTTTTTTTTTTTTTTTTTTTTTTTTAGAAGAAAGCTTTTTTTTTTTACAAAGTTAATTGTATACAATATATAGTTTTTCAATTCTTTGCTTAAGCTTAAACACAGACAATTTAGGTATGTCCATATAACATTAAA
>OMKY01086939.1:0-11340 GCA_900302395.1 Bregmaceros cantori | reverse complement strand
TGAACATGATAAAAGGCTACGAAGTGTACTACAGCGAGCACGCGAGTACAACCTGAAATTTAACAAAAACAAATGCAAGGTCAGAACCACAGAAATTAAGTACATAGGTCATGTGCTTAGCGCTGCTGGTTTAAAACCAGATGATGACAAGGTCAAATCTGTGGTACAGTTGCCAACACCACAAGACAAACAGGAACTAATGAGGTTCATGGGCATGATACAGTATCTTGCAAAATTCATTCCCATGTTATGTTGTGTGACACGAACACGCCGACATGCTTCATTCAGCCATGTTGTTTATTCAACCACCAAGGACCAAGGGCTCTAGTGACGTCATGGCATAACACTACGGAAAACCAACAGGATACATTACAGTTTCCAACATCTCGTCATCACTACCCTTGGCGGCGTATCGGAAAGCGAGATGTACACATCCTGACTGACGTTCTCTATAGACAGGTAGAGATAGTTAGAAAGAGGACTTTGTGCGATTCATTGCAATAGATAGAGCAAGGTCTACTGTCACTGGTCAACATCTACATGCCGAGTGGATCCACAAACCAGCATTGCGTGCCTTTGTAGCAGCACATGGGTATTGCCGAGTCTGCCCAGCCTAGGCTCGAAGGCAGAGCTCATGCCCAATTGTTAAGCGCCATCATCAACCCACTCCTGTTCTCTCCCCCCTTCCTAACCCTTTCTTTTCTGCTCACCCCTTCCAGAGAATCCCCTACGACGAACTCGCGGTCGGCTCGTTCAAGACATGCTTTGCCTTCATGAAGTGGTTCAAGAAATTGTTTACAGACAACGAGAAGAGGAACGACTACGACCCCATAGCCGCTCGCGGTGGACAGACAATCTCCCCCACACCGCTTCTCATGGGTCTGTCCACCAAGAAAGGTTGGTTATACCACCAGAGCTCTGGACATGAGCGTTTTTGTATTATTTTATATTCAACGTCATAAACAAAGATGGTCAGCAGATAAAGTTGAAGTAGTCTATAGTTGATCTGACCAACATTTTTGTAATTGCTGGCAAAGAAGAAGTGTGTTTAAAAAACAAAAACGAACACTGGTGAGATACAAATCAGAAAACGTAACTTTATTGATATGCATAATTTCATTAAAACATTTCTATGTTTATGAATATTGTGCATATGTCTGATTCTGCTCAATAAAATCAATTTGATATGTAACTTGCAATAACAATACAAAAAGCAATACAAACTAAATATAAAAATAAAGCAACCAAATCCCCACATCCTTCAATATCCCATTAATTACATTTAATTATGCAATATTATGACCGTTATGATAATGTATTATACTCCCTCGCTGCTGCTCGCTGACTTGATTTGGAAACATTGTGGACACATCAGTCAAATGACAAATCACCATTGACTTTAAACCGCAAACATTGGCGCCAATCCAGCAAGCTAATCAACAACCCTGTGTTCAACCCTATCTTGCCAGCCTTCGGTCATGCCAATTTCAGTGCGTGTGCGGTTAGATGACGTGACTGCATCTTACCTTGCCAGATTCTGTGATTAAATTTGTGGACCAGGCATGTCATGTGAGAAGAGAGGGTTTCGCTGGGTCTCAAATTGGTATGCTAAAATTCCGGGCATTAAATGCCAACATTTTTATTGCAGGTCTGATATGTAATTCAATCAAGTCTTAAATTGCATTCGCAAGTTTGGGTTTTAGAAAAATGTACCTGTTGCATTGTTTCTAGTGCCCTTGTGCTGAAACACTGAGTTGGTTTACCACGTCCCGTACCATTCATGTTAATTTCCTTTTCCGCCAAGTGTTTGTCACTGTTGTTAGTAAATAATTGTTCAAAAGTACCTTTTTTTTTTCAATTTGCTCAAATTTTCTCATATTGGTTTAAAAACATCTAACAAATGTCTTAAAACTTGGTGATTCCTAAGAGAAGGTGACTCCTAAGAGAAGCCTAACTATGTTAATACTGTCAAACCAAAATGATAAATGATGTCTGTACTTTTTAAAAGACCGGTTAAAGGTTTTCAAATACCTCAACAGTTTTGATAACAAAAAGAGATGGATTTGGTTCCTTGGAGACCATTGTTTTTCTGCTTGCCTGTTCGCTTTCAACTTGATTATAATTACTAAACCATCACTACAGAAAACCAAAAAGAGAGCAAAGTATGTTAAACAGTGCCTATGTATATAATGGTTAGTGTTTACTTTCCACTTGGCAGGAAGTGATGAAAGCTACTCCAAAAGGCTGCCGACCTTCAACTACACAGAAGCGTGGAACAGGAAATATCCATGGGCAACAGAAAGTACAAAAGGGCCCATGTATACTTTATGCAGCACGTGCCACTTTGACACCTTCACCTACCGCACTGGCATAAGTTCCCTCGAGCGGCATGACAAGACCATGAAACACAAGAAGAGCAGCAAGGCAAATGGCCAAATAAAGAAGCAGTCATACAGCGAAGTTACAACATGTTTTGTCCAGCAGTACTGCGCACCTAATAATCCGGATCTCGAGCCTCAGCAGGTCCGGCGTTACGTGCGCCATATGCTTGGACGGCAATACCCTGACGACATTGTGTCTATATGTGAGGAAGTGCCGTACTGCTTGTATGTCTATGGCGGAGTGCCAGTAGAGAATTCCTCCGACGCCATTACGCTTCTCGTTGGTTACTATAGTGCAGAGTCTGAAAAGGGCTGCATTCGCCTCCTGGATGTCCTGCCTGATCCTGCAGCAGAAAATGTAGGCGACGCAGCAGAAAAGACGGCCACCGCTGTGGTGAAGTCACTCGAGAGGTTTGAGCTCCTTCCTGCCAACATGGTGGCAACTTACGTGAGCGCACCAGGCATGGTCAGAGAAGAGGTTTGCTCCCGGCTCAAGGCTCTCAGCCCATTTACTGCATTTTTTGCTCCATTGTACACAGCAGCTGATGCTGCGTGCTCAGCTGCCGTTGAAGTGTTCTCAACTCCCATTCTAGAATTAATTACGGAGCTGCATATTTACCGCACTTCAGCTATTTGCGACATCAAATGTCTAAATGAAGTTTTCAGGCGTGCGGTTTCTGTAAATAATGCAAACGGCATGCCGTTCAACCCCACCACAAGCTGCCTTGCTTTCTGTCAACTGGTTCGGAACATGTTGGAAACATGGCCCCGGTTGGTCATATTTTTCGGCTCCCTTGCCGATGATCGAGCCAAGTCAATCCACAGAAAGCTGCAAAAGAGAGAGCTGAAAGCTACCCTTCAGTTTTTGACACAAGCTTTGGCGCCCTTGGAGAACTTCCAGAGGCTTCTGCGCAACCGCTCAAAGCCGTTGAAAACCAACCTGGCGCACATCTTGTTTGAAGCCGCAATGCTCCTACGCACCTACGCCGCAAGCGTGCTGACCCCTCAGTCTGCTGCCTACCTCCTCTCTGCTGCTGAAGAAGATCCAGAGAAATGCAACAATGGATCCTTGGTCGTCGACCTTACGGGCCTTGATGAGGCAGAAAGTGAGCCCAAAGTTTTAAGCAAGAGTTCTGTCACGTGTTCGGCCAAGCTTGAGGCACCTGACAAGGCCCCGATTGGCCCCAAAGCTTTGAGCGCTGTCAAATCGTCAAGCGAATCCCCAACTGTATCTGCAGCATCCAGTGAGCCGACCATCAACTCGCTAAATGGGCCTGAACCATCGAGTGAGACCCCTGTAAAATCCCTTACCGGAACTCAATCATCCAGTGAGACCACCATCAACTCCCCCACTGGACCCGAAACCTCACATGAGACTTCCAACAACAAATCCCTTTCTGGGCCTCAAGCATTGAACGGGACCACAACAGATTCACCGAGGAAGACCAAGGCCAACTGCCCAGTCAATGGCGAGAGTCGGGACACTGTGGTTGTTGATCTTACTTGCGAAGAAGAGCCGCTGGATGACTCTTTGGCATCAGAGGACGACTTTGCTGATGTGTGTGAAAGCTCTCCAGGCAAGAGATTGGACTGTGAGGCCTTTGTACGTGAGGCCACAGCATTCTACGCTGCTCTCTCCAGTCACATGGAGGCGTGTCTACCACTCGGCGAGGATGTCCTTGGCGACGCCGCATGCCTCCTGAACGCGACTAACGCGAGGGCAGTGACCGAAGCAGGTGTGGCCAAACTGGGCTGGGCAGTGGGTGTGTGCAGTTCGCCCGAGGAGTCACAGCAGCTTATCCGTGAATTTTCGGAGTACCAGCAGGCTGCCGGAGAACAGGGTGGAACCAGGAATCTGGATGTATCGCTGGAGAAGCATTGGGGCTCCATGTTGCAAGACATCAGCCCAGCATGTGCCTTCCGCAATCTCATTCTCACACTTTTGGCCTTCCCCTGTCCCCCTCTGGATGCCAGCCATGTCTACGCCCAGGTCAGTGCTCTGGCATTTAAAAAAACAAATAGTAGTGGAAGTAAAATGGTGCATCTGTCAATGCTATGAATTAATATTATAATGCTACGTCCAATATTGAGATTATCAACAGTAGATCATTGAAAACAACTTTTAACGCTACTGCCTGCAATTTGCTACTGTGTGATTTTTTTGTTTGTTTTGTTTTTATTTTTAAAACATAGTTTATACAACACTCCCAATGACATGAAGAATGTGCACTTTGACATCATCTGGAACTGGATATGGAACTGACATATTTTGGCTCAGCTGCACACGCCTGCAAACACTATGAACACAACTCAAACTATCAGAAACATTGTACAATGAATCCTCTTAAGAATCATTATACATTATTATAAAACTTGATGAGTCTGACATGCACTCACTGTCAAACTTTCATTTTTGGCCAAATCACCTTTTGAGGTCCTCATGATATCTTTATTTTACATCCTCCAGGCTGTGGTCAACGGTGATGCTGACTTGTTTAAGCCAAAGATTATCGGCGCTCCGGGCTTGCTCAACGGCTATTCCTTCATGCCCAACGGACGCAAGAAGGAGATGGACGACTATCTGAAAGGTGAAGGGAGATGCTATGGACTTAACCATCAGACCTCCAATGGTCCTATGGCTAAGAAGGTCCACGAGCTTCAACTAGGGTAGTGGTTCTTAACCCTTTTCACCCAAGGACCCCTTTTCCTTCCTTAAAGTTACTCGGGGACCCCTTAATTTTAAGGGATATATAACATTTCTGGAAATCAATAATATCTAGACTCATATCTGTAACTGGGCAATAGGTAAGATTTGTAATACTGATGCATAGTATCACTTTAAACTGCTGCTAAAATGAGTATCTTAGTGCTAATTAACAAGTGTCGTTTCATTTCTGGAAAAATGTACTTACTGCACCGGTGCATCCTGGTGGTGGAAGGCTGTAGAGTGTAAATGCACATTCAGACCTTTTGTGGACCCCGGGTTTAAATTTGTGTTTCCTTTTTGCTGGCCCCCTGGGGTGTTCCCATTGACACCTAGGGATCCTTGGACCCCTGGTGACCTATGTTATTGGAACAAGCTAGCTGCTATATCGATAGATTGTGGCTCAGTCTAGCCTGCGTTGAGGCGAGCCTTGTTTGAATTGAGTGGTGGGCCTCCATGGCACTTCTTACGCCTACTGTGTTGTGATTTGATTACTGAATTAGATTTTTTTTCTAACTTTTTTCGAGCCTCCTTAATCGAAATGATTGTTCTAGTTGCATGTGATATGTGTACGGTTAATTGGTTCTGCCTTGCCAGGCTAGACACAGTCAAGTTTCCTTGAATGTCAACGTCATCAATTATTTATGACGGCAAAGTTTACAAATGCATGACATATTATGTGAATGTATCTTGGAATTCAACTGTGATGTAAGATTGATGTGTTGTTTTTTTTGTTTTTTTTTTTTAATAACCTTTCCCAGCCAAGGCTATTGACGACACCGTGAAGCCTTGCAGGGTGTTGGTGGAAAAGCTTGAAGGTAAGAACTAATACTATGTTACGCTTCATTGATTCATTGTAAGATTCCCCCTTTTGACGTCTTTAGCTGTATGTGTTTTCTGTACGACATCTGCGGAAGTCTGTGATGCTGAAGAATTAGAATATATAATTGGGTTATTTTTGCCAATTTTGTGCATGTTCATAAACATTTTTATTAAAACCTTTCAGAGCAAGGTTGTTGCTGTAACTGGTAAATGTGTGTGCAGCCGTAGCCCTTTTATATGAGAACACACCCTCAATAATCTGATGCTCTGGTCACATTTATGGCAGTTTACCACGAAAACTTGGACCCTTTTGTGTGTGATTAGAGTTGTACTGAAAATGTCAAAGTTTAGCTAAGGCTAGGTAAGCCATTTACATTGTTGTAACATTCCATTACTGATTAGAAAAAAACTTTGAAACTACACAAAAATTGAAAATATCAATGTGTTTGTTTTTGTGCTTTTATGTTGGTCATGCATGGTTGTTCTTTTTCCTTTTCTTCCTAGAACAAGAAACGAAGTACAAAGTCAACGATGAGGTGGGGTTTCCAAACTTTCCAGCGTTGTGATGTAACTCATGTTCATGTGTTAAAATATAGCATTAATTCCATACTGTGTTTTTTAAATCCTTCACTTCATAATAGTGTGAAAGTGTTAGGGGTGGGCTGATTTTTGATTTGATCGTCAATCGCAGTTTTTGGCAGTCTCTGCAATACAATATCAGTTTTGACATTGTATTGGCGTGTTTGTTGGTGGTGGGCAGCATTCTCCGGTGAGCGGGGGGTGCTACCAGCAGTCTGAATCTGCTGCAGGTAGTGATGAGTTTTGCCGCGTTGCGGGAAGAAGAGAAGGCTGAGAACTTTGCTTAATGCGGTCTTATCATCAATGTTTTTTTTTTTTTGGTTGTTTTTTTTTGAGGCCACGATCATCGCGATAATAAATTCTCAAATCAGCCCACCCCTGAGTGACCGGATAATGTGTCCTAGCTTTACAAGATATGACATGGATAATACGCATTCACATTGACACGATGATAATTGGTGCTCTGCAATGACAGAACACTTTTCATCCATTTCTGTACCATAGCTTAGGTCCGCTTCGGCAATATTTGTTTTTAAAAGCCATTTCATTTGCTCTAACTACTATCTGAAGATGGTCATTTTAGCGTAAATATGTAGAACATAGCTCTGCTCCTGCAGACTTGGCTACTTTCATATGTTTATATATGCGTTATCATCTTTGATCTATTGTGCCTTTTTAACTTTGCTTTGAAATGTGCTACATACATAAAGTTTAAACATCTCTCGGAAATGTCATCCGATCCAATCAATATCAATGATGATCTCCCTCCAATGTCCACTATTGACAGGAGAGTGCAGTTTACACGTCAGTTTTCGCGCGACCTCAGAATTTCCTCGCTCATCCTATGGAAGCCAAATTACCGTAATTAATAGTGTTGGACCGATACAATTTTTTTTGTATCGATACCCGATTCCTGGCTGTGCAGTATCGGCCGATATCGATACCACTGTTTGAAAAAAAGTGCTGTTGGTAGTAAATTCTTCCCAAGGGTTGGGAAGAAGTGACTAGTGTTATCGCGGTAATTTGTACATGCAGTCTGATTAATAGTAATGGAGTAAAATTCTAAAAAACAATAACGCATTAAGAATTATTTCATTATTTTATTGTTTGGGTGATATTGGGGTAGTAACTGTAGTGTATTACTTACTCCACTTGACCAGTTTTTGAGAAAAATGCATTTTTTTTTTTATCAGGCCTTGTTATATTATATTTAAGCAGATGAGAAGAGTTATTTTAGACACTGCTGGGAGCAGGTTTTACTTATTTTACTTTTCACAAAAACAGAATATTTACATATTCTAGATTTGGACAAGAGTCGGGCAATTTCCGACGTTACGGCGTAGAAAAAAACGGTATCGGTCCGATACTGGGCGCTGGTACTCGCCGATACCGATACCACAAAAAAGGTGCCGATACCGAGTATGTCCGATATCGGTGCAACACTAGTAATTAACTAACATATGTGGACGCACCAACCAGAGACACAAACTTGAATGAATGTGACCTAAAAACGGCGATGCTGGACCGTAACTGCTGGACAGAGATTGTACAAACCACTGTCTCGACTGCGGTCGAACAATGATGAATGATGATGATAAATTGTATCATTATTTTGTATAGTTTGCCGGGAGGCCAGTACTGTAGTACTCAATGATGAGATGATCTTTTGTGCGTCATGGAAGACTCTAATTAATGTTCGTGATTGTCGTGCATGGTGTGGATAATAACGATCCATAGTGACCTGAGTGCATGATAACAATGGCTAATGCGAGTGCATAATGAGGGTGTATTGTGTGCCAGGCACCCACTAGGGGGGGTTATGGTTGGGAAAGCAGCCTGCGGCAGCGGCCTCCTGCCCGCACCGTCTTTCAGGCGGGCCAGGCCTGCAGCCGAGAGTTCCGCGACTCGGACGGCGAGCCGGTAGGTTGTAGAGCCGCTCCCCGCGCCTGGTTGGATTTGTGTGTCCAGTCACTACGCCTTCACTAGAGCAGCAAAAAACATTCATGGATTCTACTTGTGTGCTTGCCAAGTTCCCGATTCTTGCCTTTAAGCTTCAAGTGGAAATTGGCAATAGATGAATGGTGTTCACAATGCCAAACCATGTACTGATATATTACCAATTCATTTAAATGACAGGACTTTTTTGGTATAATCCCTCAACATTTTTGGTCACTGTCCAGTTGGTGATGCAAACTGGACGGCACTCTTGTAGAAGGTCACAGAATCGCGACCAAAACTGTTGAGGTATTTAAAAAAAAAATGGATTCCTGTCATTTGAATAAATTGGTAATATATTGGGAATGTCCAAATTACGCACAAAGACGACATCAAGGTAGTAATCAGGAGTCGTCTGTTCACTTTTCTGAGGAGGTTGAAGGTCTTGGTGGAAGTTATGTCATCCCAATTCCAAATGTAACAACACTTTTGAGGGTGTAACGGTACATGCACTGCCATGGTACGAGACGTTCGTCTTGATACGCCTTTCGTCTGCTCGGACGGTCACGTTGTCCTGTGACTCCTGTGGGCTCTGTTGATTTTTCGTCTAGTAGCGGCAGAACTGCACTCCCACCCCCACCGGCCCACCCTTATCAGAGGACAGCCGTGGAACAGCTGCCCAATTATACCGACAATGCAGACTCGGTGCACGGCGAGACTTGTGACTGGTGCCATTTTCAAACGCCAGCTACCTGTTGCACTCATCGCGTGGTTTATCATGGCATGAGTTGAATTGCTAAATGTGTTATCTTCAAGTTGGCTGTTTGGCTTGTCTTCCACTTGACGATTTGTCTGTTGTGGTGGGAGACCGGGGAGTAAGAATACCTGAGTAATCTTTGGTTGCAGCCCCAATTGAAAGCAGTATTCTAATTTTATAAAATATATTATTTATTGTTATTATGTTTCGGCTTCCATTATCATAATGCGCTGACATGAAGAAAATGTTAATTATTTTATAAATGCAAGCTTTCAGTGTTTTGGTATTGCAATTCATTTAATAAGATCATTTTGACTTCAATATCACTTAAGAAAAATAGGCTTGCTTCATAACTGGTGATTTTAGTTTGTTTTTCATGCCCACGGAACATCAAATATTAACCTGTGGAATTCCGCGGAATCATTAAATTGTTCTCTGTGGAATTGAGAATGTGCTCTTTTATTCAGCGGACTCCTGGTAGGGCTATGTCATAAATCATCATAATATCATCAACATAACATCCTATACAATCCATTAGAAAATATAATATTTCATACTGTACCAAAACATAACTGCACACACTGAGGCACGTACCAAACCGAAAAATGTGTATACCGTTACACCCCCCTTAGGGTATGACAACATTAGTTGTTAAATATTAAACATGCTAGTACCATCAAGTACTAAGGCGCAAGCATACAAGTGCCCATTGAAGGAATGGTTGAAGGCCTGTTGGTTTGTCACACTTCTCTTTACCAGACTTGAGTCTAGCTGCTTTTAGTTCCAACCTGGTGTGTATGATGCCCGGTCCCCTGGGAAATCGGTACATGCATTCAACAGAATGCATTGGATGTCAGCTTGTCCACTGCGTGCCTTGTAGTGACGCCTGCTTCTATCTGTTAAAGTTGTCTGTGAAGTGCTAGCATGTGGTTTGGCTTGTAGCTTGCTATGTGTGTGCTCATTTGTGTTGTTTGTTGCTGAATGCAGCCCTTGGCAATTTTTTTGTTTGAACTATCCTCTATTTGCCCCTAAAAATATTAAATTGCAGATGAAAATCAAACTGACCCTTCATCCCCCTCGCATGACTCCTGCGTCTGCCACGCCAGCTAGGTTTTATTGGAAAATGTGGTGCCCTGCGAGTTTGCGCAGCGTACATTGCAAGTCACTTGCTTGCGTGCACGCACATGGTAAGCGAGTTGCCTGTGCTTACAGCAAGCATCTAAGTACAATCTTAGAGTCACAGCCAAGAATTCTGTACTTGCGTGCACACTGCCCGCACAAGGAATGAATCCGTAGCTCTGGAACAGCAAAATGTTTCCCCTGCTCTAACAATGCTGCAACGTGTCTGTGCACTCTCTCAAAATTGTACGGAAGTCGTGTTCACCACGTATGGGTCGACTTTGCACGTAGACAGTAGCGGCAGGTACAGTCGTTTGTGACCTAGGATTAAGGGGCCCTGTCTGAGTTCGGCAGTGGTGGGTGTACAATGAATGGCAAACATGTTTGCGTCTTTGCATTTCATATTGCTGCGCGAACTCGAGTTTGGAGTTTGTTTGAACGAGGAGCAGAGGTGTGCAATCCAAAGTATTTCACAACTCTTGACAGGTGTTTAGTCCTGCTCCACTGTCCACAAGCCTCAATGCTAAATCTGACAAAATACAGTGGGATGAAAAATCGATATATCTAGCAGTTGTTGTAGAACACAATGTTTTAAAATAATTTTAAAAGTTGCCATGGTGGCATTTAATAGGGCTGTTGCACGTGACGTAACGGCTTGGTGGCGGCAGCCATTTTGCGGGTATTATGTACAATGAAATGTAAGTGTAGGTACGGTTAAGTGGGTGGTATTATTTTTTTCCATTCAAATAGGGGGAAATACATCAGCTTAGTTATGCTGGCGATGGCTAGCATATTACCATGGATAAATCAATAATGGAAGACTTTTGCGCAGACAATGTATGCAAATATCGCTCGCTGCCTGTTCGTCTGGACACAATAATGCCCACAAAATCTCTGCCACCGCCTAGCCGCGAGGCCACCGTGCAACAGCCCTATTGTGCTGTATGCATGTTAATGTATGTCTGCTTGTTAGTGTGTGTTTTGCTTAACACCTGCTTCAACCTGCTTGCTTGTGCAGCTTGAGAGCAAGTTTGTTGTCTGTC
>OMKY01086936.1:4841-15491 GCA_900302395.1 Bregmaceros cantori | reverse complement strand
GAGAGAGAGAGAGAGGGTGGGAGATAGGGTGAGAGAGAGGGTGAGAGATGCATAGATAGAGAGATAGATATAAGACAATGTCACAATGTTTATGCGTGTGCATGTGTGTGTCTGCAGGAAGGGGAAAAAAAGCGATGGTGTGCAGCGAGGGCTGTGATTGGCTGGACGTCAGCCAATCACAGTCCAGCCAGAGAGTCATAGGTACAACCCAGCCCAGCTCTGCTCACACCTGACACATGACCTGTTCAACTCCAGAGTGAGCATCTCAGCGTGCACCAGGTAGCAGCCATAGCATACCACCAGCAGGTAGCTATAGCAGGTAGCAGCTATAGCAGGTAGCAGCTATAGCAGGTAGCAGCTATAGCAGGTAGCAGCCATTACCACTAGGCGCCCCACAGCTCCAAGTCATGGCTGTGGCCAATTTTCACTACATCACCCGAATGAGCAGTGGATTCAAGGTGTACATCTTGGAAGGTATGTGAGTTTTTTTCCCATTTTAATATATAATATAAATATACTCAAAATGATTTTTAAAAGTCAAAAGTACTAAAAAGGTAGGAAATAATAATTTCTTAGCTTGTGGTGTTAGTCTAACGATACATGACAAGATGTCACATGCATGCAGTGGAGTTTACATTAGACTGCATTACCTAATGTTAATAGAGTATATTTATATAGTATAAGTATATAGTATAGTAAAAGTAACAAGTCTGTTTTAGGAAAGTAAGGAGTAGAAAGTACTGATATTTTAAAATGTACTGAGTACAAGTAAAACGTGGTCAGAGAAATAAATACTCTAAAAGTTACTTGAAAATGAACTTAAGTACAGTACTTAAGTATTTGCACTTTGTTAGTTGTTACTCTCTGCAACTGTCGCCGTTGCTGAAGAAGTAACGGACTACATGTAATCACATTACAAGTAACCGGATTACAAAAAAATAGTAAACTGTCGTGTAATTAATTTTCTTATTAACAAAGACCTTGTGAACGTGAGTCCTGACTGTCGCCTACGTTGTATTGTTGTATTGAGTGTGTATATGTAATATCTATGTTATAACATACTGTTTACCATTGTGTATGATAGAAGAATTCACCCTGTTGTTTTGCTATACTGATATATTTTATCTATGTTGCTATAATAATACGGGTTATGCATTAGTTCACTCTATTTTGTTTAGATACAATAACAAATATTTATTTTGCTTTTAACTGTGCCATACAATAGTATGTAATTGTACATTTAATATAAATGTCTGTATGGTTTATGTCTTTAATTTTGAGTAAAATATTTACAGTATTTAATGCTTTTTCACAATGCCGCCATTTCTCCTTCCGAAGACAACAGTCTTGGTTACGCGTAACTCACTGCATCCGCTATCATTAGACATGTGGCTCTTGGATTGCCTAATGTGGGCCATTTGGAATGTAGTGTTGAACAATTGGATGTAGTGTTGAACAATTGAACTTAATGTTAGACACATTATCACAGTCTCATCAATCATAATTCCACTGAGACTCATTAGTTTAGGGAGGAGCCAGAGCCACTGGAGCTTGGATGTCCCACATTAGGCAGTGGCCCAGATTAGGACAATCCACCCTGCAGTGAAATGTAGTGTTGAACAGTTGAACCTAATGTTAGACACATTACCATAGTTTGCTTTTACCACAGTTTCACTGAGGGGTCCCACATTAGGACAATCCACCAAATCTTATATTATGCAAGGGTCTCGTCAAAATGCAACTGACAGGGGGTGTCGTTGGCGGAGTGAGTGGTGGTCGTTGATTGAGTGGTTATGGACACCGCACCTAACGTGTCCGGTGTTAATGGCGTTAATGTTGCAGCAATGCTTTGAACGTGTGTTCTCCTCCCCTCATCGGTTTGTCTACGATGTCTACCTCTGAACTCTTCAACCCAGTTTCCCACTAATCCTATCTGATAAAGATCTAATAAAAAATAAAATAAAAAAATGATCATTCAATATGAAATTAGACGCCAGATATTTGATACCTTGTGCAAAACAAGTCAGGTCAATCAAGTAAAAAAAAACCTAAAAACCTCAATGTCACACTGAAACACAATATTTGACTGATCATCGCGACCTCAAAATTCCTCTAAAGATCTCATGAATCAGGGTTCATGCTTTGCTTTTTTCCAGAATTCATTTCCAGGGTGAATAAAATGAGCCGTTTGAGAACGTGTTGGTACTTGGAGGCGCTGCGTCGCCGCTCCTTGTAAGAAATAGTCATTGCCTGAGGCGTCAAAAATCAGCATAGGTGCGGCTTCACCTGCCTCGATCCCCCCCTCGCACCTCCCACAAACCTTTCTCTGTCACTCTCTCTTCCTCCCTCTCTCTCTGTCTCTCTCCCTCTCTCTGGTACAATGTGTGTCAGAATGCTTATTGCCAAATTACACGATTGTGTAAATAAATTATCCTCTCAAACACACACTTTCTTCTCCCCTATCTTTTCTTCTTTTTCTTTCTGAAAGTCAAAATCTACCACCAGAGCAACACAAAGTGCTTTCCAAGGACAAAAGAAGGAACAGTACAAAATTAATCCTAGTCAAAGAAACATGTCTTGACCTTCTTTGTAAAAACTTGGACCGTCTCTGGCAGATAGTTCCAAACTGGAGGGCCATACTAGCTGAAGGCGGCCTCTCCATGTCTTCTGGATTCAACTGGTGGTACATTTAGGGTCCGGCTGATACAGTAGAAGCAGATTAAGTATGAAGGGGCCATATTGTTAACACGTTTGAAGACTAATAGAAGTATTTTAAAATCAATCCTGGAACGGACACAGAGCCAGTGCAGCAGCACCTTTCTCACCTTGTCTGGAATTAGCTCCTAAATTAGCATTGTATATTGGGGTGGGGCTATAGAGACATGATGATCACATGCTTATTGGCCATTGTCCTGCTGTTCATATGGAGATTTGATGTGTTTATTGGGTGGTGCGAGGGTACAAGCTTGTTTTTAACACCCCATTGTTCCCATCAAATAGGGCTGTTGTACGGTGATGTCACAGCTTGGGGGCGGCATTTTGGAGGTAGCGTGCTCAGTGAAGTATACGTATGCGCACGGTTAAGTGGTGTACCTTACCACTTCAAGTCCATTCTCCCATGGATACATATTAGAAGACTTTTGAGTGGACAATGTTATGCAAATATTGTTCTCTGTCTGTTTGTCTGACTGCGATGATACCGCCAAAATGTCTGCCGCCAGCATGTTCTATTTTATAGGAGGCAATTTAAAAATGTTGACCTTGAAATGTTGAAAAATAGGCTGAATGGACTGCAAAAAACAAATTAAACTAAAGAAAAAAATGTAATAAAATTAGTTATTAATTATTCTGTTATACTTCTTTCCTTTCAAATAATTGGATATTTTGCAGAGAATATTCAAGCGTAACATGGCGTACCATGTCGGTGTCTTTCAAAGTGTCAAGCAGTTTACACACAGACGTTGTGTACAGTCCGCCACATGCTGTTGTTGACAACACCCTAGTCTATGTTCCTTTGTCCCAGGTTTAACTGGCCGTGACACGTTCAGATGTTGGACTGTTGTTTTAAAAAGCACCCGGACCAGTTTTCCTAACAGCCCCCACCCCTCGCCCCCTCAACACAACACTATTCAAATGTCTCTCACACCAACCATTTATTTTGCTAATAATGTCAACCAACAAACCCTTCATCCATTCGTTCCAAATTAGAATGGTTTGGATATATAGACGATTTAGACATATATTTGTATAGATTGATGGAGACCTAAAATAGTATTCGCCCAAAGTTGAAATACTTTTATTGATTTGCATTCAGCTTACAATTTGATGATTAGTAATTTCACGTGAGAGCGCGTCCCACAGGCCTCAGGCCGAGCAGTGCCGCCGGTTTGCATACTTACACTAGTCTTCTTGTAACGCAATATTTATATATGTATTGTATTTTTATTTTAATATATTTATTCTAGTGACCTTGAGACCTTTGGAATTCTCAATGCAAAGACAAAATGCATTCAAATGGAAAGTGATTACAATTAGTTAATATTGGAAATTTAAAAAGAGCAAAATAAAAGGAATAGGACTGTTGCACGGTGACATCACAGCAGACATTTTGGTGGTATCACCGCGGTTACACGAACAGGCAGAGAGCGATATTTGCATAACATTGTCCGTTTAAAAGTCTTCTATTATTGATTTATCCAGGGTAATATGCTATAAATCTCCAGCAGATGGCAGCCTAACTACGTCCATTGTATTTACCCCTATATACGCTACGTATACATATACTTCATTGTATGTGCTACCACCAAAATGTCTGAGACCGACTTCAGAATGCAACGGCCCTATTCTGGATGAGAAATTTTAGGGGGAAATAAGTTCTAAAAAAAGTTGCCACCAATTAAATTTAATGTGCTGTGGCGTAGATAAGCCGTTCTAACGAGCTTTTCTCATGAAACGAACAAGGAGGAATAAAAAAAACAGAGATGGCGTTAGCTAGCCCGCGGGATGCCGCATGTAGAAAAACAACATTTACCGTTAGTATTCAGCAGCTGTGTGTTGTAAGACACACTCATCTGGATCTGCGGGTTCTTCAGCTTAACGGAGTTTACAATTAATGGCTAAAGAACATTTCCCACGATTATTACTCACTGTCACATGTCAAAACAACAGCCGTGTCCCAGTGATGTCAGTTAGTTCCTTCATTTAAGCCCTTTTTCCCACTAACTAGTAACCTAATGCATTCCTTTTTTTTTTGCAGTAACTAGGATTCTAACATATGTTTTTTCCCCAGTAAATAGTAAACTAATACATTAGGTTTTTTTTTTGAGTAACTAGTAATCTAACATATCACCTTTTCTCCACTAACAGTAAAACACATTCGTTTTTTTCCCAGTAAGTAGTAACTAACTCATTTTTAAACTGATTATTATTGATTGATTTCAATATTTCGGACTGGCTGACCGTTGGGCACCAATGAAGACTTCACAACCAGCTCTTTCCATCCCTCTCTGTCCTTGTAGTCTGTCTGACCGTTGGGGCGCCAATGAAGACTTTTCACTTTTCAACCATCTCTCTCCATCTCTCTGTGTCCCGGCCACTCGCATGGTGTCACTCAGCCTGCACTTTGTCCACTCCTGGATATTATCTTCCCATCACTTTCTCTGTCTTCCTCTCCTCCTTCCACCTGGCACTGTGCCTTGAAGGATTGTTTTTGAGAGTCCTTAGGATCTGGTGACATGTCCGTACCATTCTGTGTGTTGAGGGCAGCATTTGGAATACTTGACTTTTAATAAATGTAAATGTTTTGTCTGTTGAAGGTCAGTCCAATGTGAGGAGTGAAGACCGGTACCGACACATGACTAACGAGCGGAGCAGAGGACCAGCGGTTTATCCCTTAAAGAGGAAGAGGAGCCATGACAGGGGGCTGACTCTGGAAGAAAGGTTGGTTCAAAGTAGTGCACATAGTTAAAAGAAACTCTCACAGAAAATACATTCTCTCATCTTAGCTACTGATCGCACACAACTAGAACGATCATTTGATATGGATTAAGCAGGTTGGAAAAAAGGTGTGTCAATCAAATGTTTTCATCAAATCATAGCGCAGTAGGTGTGACAAGTGGCGTGGAGGCCCATGTCTCCAGTCCAACAAAGCCCACCTCAACGGAATGAACGTGGACGACAATCTGATTTGTGGGCCTGGTTGGTCCAGACCCACTGGACCATCCCATCACTCTGTCCCAGAGCTTAATCAACCTATGTCCAAGTCGAAGCTACACAGTATTTATATGTTACTGTAACACACCTGGGAGCGTGTCCTCCTCAAATCAGGAAGAGGTTAATCAGCCTAAGTCAAGGCCACACAGTATGTGCCACGTGAATTACCCAGGATGCACTGCACCAGGCGCAGGTTACACACTGTCTTAAGAGACTGATCTACTACAACAAGAACATTTGATCTTAATTCAACACGTCTTGCTCTCCAGGCGAGAGAGAGCCATCAGCCGCAGCAAAGCCAGCCAGCAAGCACCGGTGTCTCCGCCAGGGTTCACCGTCTCCCAGAGCCCCACGTCCACCTGGAGCCCGACCCCCAGCCCCGCCAGCCCTGCAGCTCACCCCGGCTACTACTCCCCAGCCATGGACGAGCCCCTGGCCCTGATCAAGAAGCCCCGGAGAGATGACCCCCACAGCACTAGTGAGAAGACTTCAGGATCGCCCTCTACGGGCCAAATACAGGTAATATTGGATCGCCCGAATGTGGACGACAATGTGATTTGTTGGCCTGGTTGATCTAGACCCACCGAACCGTCCCACGCGATCTGTGGACACAGACACAGAAGCGACTTCTCCACTACAAAAAAAAAATCAAGGCACAGTTTGGCGCATCTCAGTTAAGTTTAGTTCATGTAAAGGGGAACATGTTTCCACTGTTCTTAACGCGGGCACAAAGGGGTGATGCCCAATTTTTCAAAACTCAATTTTGATACGCCAGCCCCCCCCCCCCTCCCCCCCGCACGTGTGACACCTCTCCCTGAATTCACAACACTTTGCTGTGGCCGCTGCACAGCAGGGGGAGAGGGTGGGGTGAGAGAGACTCCAAGCAGGGCCACCTTGCTGCAGGCCTGCACAAGTCGGCGCTATGCGCCCCGGCCGGATTCTGGGAAGACTATGTGAGCAATGGAGGGAAGAATGTCGATAACAAGACCCGACTGGGACGACGGTGGAGCTGTTTATGTCATCACAAGGGAGACGCCAGAGTTTGTCAGATCGCCGCGTCCAACCTGTTTAATCAGTTCTCAGGTGTCTCTCAACAAAAAGAAATAACCCCCGCCCCCACCCGGTCCGCTAACTACCCCACCCTCGATACAAAATGTTGTTTGTGAAGAATGCCATTTAGCAGATTCAATAGCAAGCAGTGGAAATGTTTATCTGTTTTAGCACGTATCGATTTCTCTTTAGTTCACAACTTTCAACTTATGGGAACTGTTATTTTTTTATTTTAGTCACTGAGATAGTTAATATCATCAATAGGGCTGTTGCACGGTGACCTCACGGCTTGGCAGTGGCAGACATTTTGGTGGTAGCACGTACGGTGAAGTGGTATACCTTACCACTTCACGTTCATTGTATAGTACTAAATACAATGGACATAGTTAGGCTGCCATCTGCTGGTGATTGATAGCATATTACCATGGATAAGACTTTTAAACAGACAATGTTATGCAAATCTCACTCTCTGCCTGTTAATCTAACCGCGATGCTACCACCAAAATGTGCCCAATAGCCATGACTTCACCATGCAACAGCCCTGTTATAAATCAGTTGTGTTTTCATTTATTTCCATTAGTTACAGTTTCACATGCTCCATTTAGATGTGTCTGCCATCGTTGGCCTGGTGGTCGGTCTCATATTTCTCTGCGTGTGTTCTTGGTCAGGTGCGGCCCTCGGTGATTACCTGCGTTCCTTCGGTCCGGAGCTCCACGTCGAGGACTGACGCCCACAGAAGACACATCACAGGTGAGTGTTTCATGTCCCACCTGACGCCCCGGGCTACGCAAACACAGGTGTGTGTGGCTCATAACTCTACTCCTTCCACCCCCACATACAACATGGAAAGTCACTCATGCTCAGGGGGTATTGGAAGGTTTATATATATATATATATATATATATATATATATATACTGTATATATATATATATACTTTTTTAATGCAATTTTTTGCGGGGTCAGCTTATTCGATAGGATTGGTCGGAAACAGGGTTGAAGAGATTGCAGACAAGCCAAAGTGGGGAGGAGAACTCACGTCACCGCGGACGCTACGGTAGACACAGCACCATTTAGCTTGGCAAGCCAGAACCAACGAATCGTCCACGCATCGCACGCGACTAGGCTGTCCAATGGGTGTGGTACACTCGGCGCCCCATTAAGGCGGGCTTTGTTGGACCGGAGACGTGGGCCACCACGCCACTTGTCACACCTACTGCCCTGTGATTTGATAACTTAATTTGATTGACACACCAAGACAGCAGCTAAAAATCTCCTTGTCGTTCCTTCCAGAGATTTCTGACAGCAGCTATGACCTCGGCGTGGAGGAACACTTCAAGAGGAGTCTGGGAGCAGCCTACCAGCAGTCCTCGCTGAAGCCCCAACGCCAGGCCCGCCAGGAGGTGTCGCCGCGCCACGCCCGCCAGGAGGTGTCGCCGTGCGGCGTGTCCGTGGACGAGCACTTTGCCAAGGCCTTGGGCCAGACCTGGCTCCAGATCAGCCACACCCCGCCCAGCAGCCCCCGCCTCACGCACTCCCCCAGCACCCAGTGTTGATTCAAGTCGTCGTACGATGGACGGACTCTAAAAAACACACACTGCCGATGTCGGCAAAGGCTGGCGCAGCTCGCTGACCCTACTCGAGCTCCTCACGGGACGAAGGCGGCGGTTCCGAGAGTTGGATTCACCAGAGTCACAAATTTTGGACTTGATTAAGTTTCAAAGTTTCAAATTTCAGCAAAGGGTCAAAGAGACTGGTCATGAGAGGTTTCTGTTAGAACCTCACTTGCACATGCCTACAGTACACACCTACACACACACACAGCATTAGCGGGCTGGCCATTTGGTGTGGAGGGCAAATGCCCGGTGGGCTGCAAGTATATTGGGCCGGTCAGCCGGCTAATAGAATCAGGGACAGTGGTCCTTTGGGTCATTTCCAAGACAGGCTTGTGGTTATTGAACTTATTTAAATGTCCTGTGAAGTGAAATTGATTCATCGTTCACATACTTCTTTTATTTTAGTGAATGTGATAGAACTTTTGTGTATTAGCGCAAAGTATGTGTTATTTCATCAAACTGAGTTTTATCTGTGAATTATATTTCGTTATTTGTCCGTCAACTTGTATGTTGTATGTGATTCCCATAGGGCACAGGCAGCCAATTCATTTAAACATATCAAGTGATGTTTTCAGAGGAGATCAAATATTTATGTGAGCAATAAATACATTTCATTTCAAAGAACCTTTAAAGTCTCCTGGTCCAGGCTAAAAATGGCAGTTCCAACACAGACACAGCCTGGCAAGCCAGACCAAACCAGTCGTCCACGCATCGCTCCAACGTGCGCTTGGGTCTGGAGTCGCTGGGTTCGAAAAGGGGTGTGGCGGCATTATTTTGTCAAAAAAGGTATCCAATCACAGCACAGTACACGTGTCACGTGACGGAGTAGGAAGCATCTTGTCTCGCAGAGAGCCCGCCTCAATGTGGCTCTGATTGGTCGGCAGAAACGGCGCCAAGGATCAGATTTTTGGATCCGGTAGACTCCAGTTGGAGCGATGCTTGGACGATTTGTTGGGTCTGTCTTAGCCAGGCTAACACAGATATGTTTTTTGTAAATGTGAACGATTTAAAGTGAGCAACAAGATCGACAAGCAGTTACTGCAAACAAGCATTTTTTTATGTTTTCTTATCTGCGGGCGCATGTATTTGAGCTTTCTTCATCTTGTGCATATGAATAGCATTTTGTACATGACTAGAATTTTACAAATCCTATACATTTCTGTTTTTATAAGTTGGTGCTGTTCATTTCACATGGCCTGAATGTAAAACGTGTTAATTTATATGTTGATATGTTGAGTGTAAATGCTGTATGGAAAGACAATTTGTGTCATTGTTTTGAATGTTTGACAAAAAGGGAAAAAATAAAAATAAATCATCAATATATCTCAGGCATACGTTGTGTGTTTTACATTTCAGAAAACCAACTGAGCTGACTCATGCACTCGTTACTTAAAGATATGATATGATATTCATGGATAATATGATATAATATCATTAATGGACCCTATTGACAACTATCCTCTTGAGTCATTCTTAAATGTGACATATGGACATTACAATCTTTATTTGATAAAATATTCATAAATGAATACATGCCATTTTCAACTAATATCAAATATCACATGTGCTGTTATACATACGTTTAAGTGGTATACCTTACCACTTCACATCCATTGTATTGGGATAAATACAATGGACATAGTAAGGCTGCCATCTGCTGGTCAATTATAGCATATTACCATGGATAAATTAATTATAGAAGACTTTTAAACGGAAAATGTTATGAAATTATCGTTCTCTGCCTGTTCGTCTGTCCGGGAAGCTACCACCAAAATGTCTGCCGCCGCCAATTTGTGAAGTCACCGTGAAACAGCCCTATTGCTGGCTTGTGCGGTTCAAGATGGACGTGTCCAAGTTTTCCTTTACTGTCTGGAAAAAAAGTAAAAACTTGTCTGGTGAGGAAGAGTCCAGTGGTTCATTCACCACCTGCTGCTACACAGGAGAAAGGGGGAGGGGATATTTCCCAGACACCTGTGTGTGTCGCTTTGTGTGTGTGTGTGTGTGTGTCTGTGTGTGGGTGGGTGTGTGTCTGTGTGCGTGTGTGCCTGTGTGTGTCTGTCTGTGTGTGGGTCTGTATGTGTGTGTCTGTGTGTGTGTGTATGTGTGTCTGTGTATGGGTGTGTGTGTGTGTGTGTGTGTGTAGGGGGTATTCCATGGACACCTGCATGGTGAATAGCAGGAGGTGAATGTTGCTGAGTCCAGACAGTTTAATTTCCCCGGTGACTCAGTGTTGGGTGCGGAGAACGCCTTCAACTTCTGTCAGAGGAGCATCC
>OMKY01086926.1:3014-15912 GCA_900302395.1 Bregmaceros cantori | reverse complement strand
CTTTTGTGTCAACACTCACTAGGCGTCAAATGCGGTTGGAAGCGCATTAAGTGACAGGGTGCGCGTTACGTTTGGAAAGCCAGCGTATCCAGGAAGATAAACAAAGATCGCTTCCTCATGCAACGCTCCGTCGTTAAACTTCCAGACGTGTGGGCAACTCTCGCTATCTGTCACTCTTTTAAATGTTTAAATTATTATTAAATGTTTACGAAGCCGTACACAGAGAGTAGGTGAGAGAGATAACGAGACAGAGAGACGGAGAGCGAGAGAGAGAGACAGACCGCGCATGGGGGGGACGCTGCCGTGCGTGTCGGCGTGTTATGTTGACGATGGAACGTCGTCTCGTCAACATAATGTTCAATGTTCATCAACAAAACGAACGCACAGCTATAACACACACACACACACGGTCAGTGCGGCGATGCACTTAAAAGGCAGCGTGCATGTTTTGTTTTTTTTAGACAGGAGACAACAAACTGCGGTTAAAACCGTACCCCTCACGGTCTATTAACCGCAAGGGGGCGCACCGTGGTTAACCTACTTTTGCGGTTTATCGTTCAGCCTTACTGTGTTGCCAATCCATACTGCCTACCCACGCACCCCATCCCTCGGTCATTGCATTGCCTAGCAAACGCATTTCTTTTGCCGGTGAGCAGAAGCAAAACTTTAATGAAACAAACTTTCTCTAAAGGAAAGCAATGTTTGTTGCAGATCACAAGTCGTGTGCTGAGAGAGGTGAAGAGCTGATGAGGCCATTCCTGCACGAGTTCCTCACGTCAGCCTATGAGGATTATGATATCGTCATCTGGTGTAGGTGAACCACTATTGATGACTTCAAGGCCAATCAGAAATTTGTAATCTTCATGCACGCTAAAAGAAACCCCTCTTTTGAGTGCTTTGGCAACATTTATTTCGCAAAGCTATGTTTTATCGGTAATAATAAAGACGAGTTACATGCATACGCATTTCAGGCTTCAAAAATTACCTGAAAAAATGAACTGAGAAACGCAAAAGCAATCTAGTGAATGGTGTAACATTTTTTAAAAATATGTAATGCTAATTATTTGTATTAACCCTTTTAAGCACCAACCATTTCTCAAGACATTTGCACAGATGTTTAAAGCTCCACAAATTATTTTGATTTCAACTTCGAGAATGATTTATAATGTTTGAAAGAAGAAATCTACTTACAGAGTTCCCGCAGGTCCTTGAAAAGTCATAAAAGTTGTGAGTTGAGACATTTAAGGCCTTAAATGCCCATTAAAAACAGCCACAATTCTGTTTTGGGGCAATTTCGTGTACTCGGGTCATTTGAGAATTGCGCGGCCACCGAGAATTCTTTACGGAATTCTTCCATGAAAAACCGATGGCCAACTGCAATACCCATTTTGGCCTCTAGGCTATATTGGCGCTGTTGTAACACATCCGCCACCCCGTTGCGCCGCTAATAAGCAGGTGTTCTTGGGGCTGTAATTTTTTTTGTTTTCCAAAGTAGTACTACAAAAGTATTACAAGAAATAAACATCAGTCCCACTTGCCTCATTCAATGACTCATTCTACATACATTGACTCATTCAATGCCGCAGTCTTCTAAAAACGTTTTTACATTTTTGGCCGACAACGCCACAAACGTGACGTGAAGACGTCACTTTAATTTTTTTATTGCAACGTCGTCATGAATTTCTTGTTCATTTGCTGTGTGAAAATCATATTTTTAGCATGAGGATAAGGTTTCTACAATGATTACGAACACAGATTTTTTTTGTCAAATTCTATGCCATGGTTGATTTGATGAGAATGTGATCATTACATAACGGCACATTGCACTGGCTGTGGGCCTCTACTCGAGTCCCGAAAATGCCCGAAAACCCCTGGCAATATAGGGACAGTGAATGCGGAAGAGGCTCGGCAATCAAAGAGTTAAAACAAGATTGGCATCAAATGACAATAAATATATGATGAAACAAATTATAATAGAAATTAAAGGAACATACAAACATGAAATGTATCACACATTATCTTGTTGCGGCGCTAGTAAATGTATTAGAACATGGTGTAACTCTATGGTTTGCAGCTTCATTAGGGCATTTCTGCATTACTATTGCATTGACTTGTTTTCATTTAATTTCATGTTCATTTTCGCTTTTGGAGAGTAATGTTTTTTTAAATGTTTTTTTCCATCCCATTCAGGCTGTTTTTTTTCCAAGCTTTTATTTATTAGGGTTAGTGGAAACAGGTGAAGATGGGGGGGGTAGACATGCGGGAAATACGTCGGTGGTGGGATTCGAACCACCGACTCACCACGCCATTAAGGCATGTGCATGCTTTCCAGTGCACTGCCCAACCGACTGAGCTACTGGGCAGCATGGAGAGTAATGTTTTTACAGTTATGCGACTATTGATTCTTAATAATGATTCCCCTCTCTGTAGCTGCTACCAGTATGAAGTGGATTGACGCCAAGATGAAGGTGAGCTGATAAAAGGTATATGTGTATTAGCTATGTAATTACAGTCAACGTGAAGGTGCTGGTCCCACATACTTTTAATTCGCCTGCCATTTTTCCCTGTGCCGTCTTTGAAAATTATTACCGGCATCGATATCGCTGAATGCGGCAAATCCTCTGCTCCAGAATTTCAATATGATTATACCAAATAATACTGGATAAGTGTGAAATGACTGATAAAAAATATTTATGCTTGGGATATAGACTAATTTATTTCCCAGTGTGATGATGACCAATGGATGATCGTATAATCTCTAAAGGGACAAACACCTTAAAACAATGAGGAATAATTTACAATTGGGAGGGAACTACAGGAGGGCACATCATCATCCAATAATCATGGAAAAAACGGTGGCACAATTTGTTTGTTATCTACTTGATGACGTAGGAAGTTACGCTTTGGCATGGGAGAATCCATAGGCCCCTCCCCAATGGTGCAAGTAAAGACAAATGTCTAATTTGGGTGTAAATATGTGTGTGTTTGTAGGAATTGGGGGTGATTGACAACCCTAACTACAAGATTACCTTCATGTTGGATAGCGCTGCCATGATCACTGTGCACACACCCAGAAGAGGAGTGGTGGAGGTTTGTACACTCCTTATTATCACATCACATTACATAGTAATAAACCACTGTGGTCCAATTTGAAAGACTCAAATAAGCGGTGCCCATGCATTGAAGTATGCATGTGTATCATATTATTAATAATGGGCAAACACACTGAGGAACGCGACATAGTCCAGTGCATGGATTTAATTATATAGACAAGAAATCTCACCCCAGGAGAATGCACTACAGTGTTCGACACAGAAAAAAAACAATGAGATTAAAAAGGCGAGCTTTAGTTAGCCAATTTGTCTATTACTCCAAAGCCAGCATCCACTCTAGGATGCCATTCAGGGTTGAATCCTTCATCCAGCACCATACACTCTCGTGCGGTGGCATAATCTCACAGCACACACAGCTGTCGTGAGATCTATTCCCTTCTTTGGCATAGGTGTGCTGCCGATCTGCTTCACGCCCCCTCCCTTCCCAATAGGCCTGTATAGATGTAAATACAGATGAAAAAATGGTGCTTGCGCCCAAAAAGTGAAAAAGAAACGTTTTATATGAAAACGTATCTTTAGTAAAAGAAAGATCATTTAAAAATTGTCCTCAATTGATTAAAAAAAAAAGCCAGGGGGCGTCTCTTTTACCAATAGTACAGCGCTCCAAGCAGCGTTTACTCAAACTGTCTCAACCAATCCAAACATGGTGTTAATCCACCTTATGGACCAGCAGTCCTACTAGCCCTGCACTTTGTGTGTGTGTGTCTCTAGGTGAAGCCGCTTGGTGTGGTGTGGGGGAAGTACGAAGCCTTCTACAACAGAAAGAATACAATCATGTTTGATGATGTTGGACGGAACTTCCTCATGAATCCTCAGAATGGGCTCAAGGTAAGAAGGAATATCTACCTCCCAATTTTCACAAATCGCCACTGGTTCAGCTTTTCTATAATTCTACGGCTAGTTAACACATGGGGGGTCGGGGGTTGAGAGAGTTAGAGTCAGTAATATTGGTATTAAGCATTGTTGTTATTATTTGAAGATGACATGGTGTCCAGATGTTTGAGAAGAGGTCCCCAGGTACGCTCAAACAGAGCAGTGGAACCTTTCAGGGAGAACCTGAGTTTCTCCAACTTCATACATTGCAGTAAATCATTAACCCACATCTGGAAAGTAGGAGGAAGGGGGTCTTTCCACTTTATAAGAATGAGCCGCCGGAACTGGAAATTTTAACAAATATTTTGCAGATGAGATTCCATATTTATTCCGTATCAGAGCACTCTCAGTTCACAAATAAGAGTGTTCCAGTACAACCGAAATGGATGCTTTAGATGGGTGATATTTGAAGTTTAGGAGTTATGGCCACATTTCTGAAGTGCTTGATTTGACACCCAAAGAATGCAGAAGCAGAATCAATGTGTAAATTCAAAGAACAAGTTCTCAACAGTCTTTTGTGAGCTGAACATCATTGTTGTCTGCACGCATCCAAACACTCACACACCCTTGCCAATCTGCCAGACACAACTGGTCATTAGTTCAAATAAATCTCTAGAGTGAGTTGTGGATATCTGCTTCATTCGAAAAATGGGACAGTATTGTAAAACCAGGATTTTATTCTTGAGCAAAATTGTGCAGCTCTATTTAGCACTAGGTATGGAATTGCCCTTTTGTGCTTGCATTTCTTATCTTTAATTTTATGTGTATATTCATGTTTGTGTGCAAGATTCGCCCCTTCATGAAGGCCCACCTGAACAGAGACAAGGACAGAGAACTCCACAAGCTGGCTGAGTATCTTCATGAGATCGCTAAACTGGACGATTTCACCACACTCAACCACAAACACTGGGAGAGGTATTGTTAACACAATCTTGAAATTCCACAATCTCTGGTGGTATCACATTCGATTATCCATATATGTGGACAAATTATTTTGTATAGTGAGCGATTTGTAACCATAAATATTGCGCAATTACATCAATTAGCCACGGTTGCAACACCAGGGCTGTGTTCTTGCATTGAATACTCTAGATCTGCAACCGATTAATCGATGATAATCGATTATTGAAATTTGGTAAAGGTTGGCCCAATTTACTTAGTCCCAATGCCGGTCACAGGTCACCATTCCCAGGGTCACGTCCCTAATACAATAAGACAACACATAAGCTTGGGTGAAAACCCAATACCAAAGAATTGCTAGAAAAAAATGTAAATGTTTGCTATGAGTGGAGATAGAGAAACAGAAAAAAGGTTTGCAATATTAATAATGCAAACTTTTAACAATGACTCACGCTAATAATCTATCTGATTAATCGATGAATCGTCAGTAAACATGGTCGATTAATCGATGATCAAAATAATCGTTAGTTGCAGCCCTAGAATACTCTGTGGTGAACGAATCGCTAATGGCGGCCGTGCGATGTCCCCTCATCCCGCTGCCAATCACCCGCTACACTAAAAGGAACCTCGCATGTCAATTGTGATTCATTTGTCATTACTGTGAAACTATAAATGAATGTGAATAAAAACTCACATTTATGTGTTGAAGCCGTCCCAACAGTGCCTGCATCCACTGCTGCCTCTTCAGTCTCCATTCTTTGTTTTGAAACTTTTGCTGATGTGGTCTGATGTGGTTTGCATATAAATAAATATAAGCTTTTTTTAGATGGGTAGACAATCTCCCAACAATTTCTAATGGCCACGTTTGGCGCTAAAATAGATTAAAAAAAGAATGTAACAAAATAATCAACTTTATTTGGTTGTTATCTCTTGTGATAGTTACACAGAGAAATGCACTTGTACATGCATGCGGGTTAACCGCTAACCCCTAGCCCACTGTGACTTGAGACTTCCCATAAATACATCCAAAGACATAAAAAGTGCTACGCAGTTAAATCAGTTGGAGGGGGAGTGCTGCAACATGTTGGGAGTCGTGGGTTTGTCTCCTCCCACCGTCAACTTTCCTGCATGTCTTCTCCCCCTTCTTCGCCCTTTTCCGCTAACCCCGCAAAAACTGCAAAATAGAACATTACAAGTTACTTAATGGGCCTTTATACATGAACGAAGATGAACATTGCATTCCATATAGGGTGGATTATTCTAATGTGGGACCCCTAAGCTCCAGTGGCTCTGGCTCCTCTCTAAACTAATGAGTGTTAGTGAAACTAGCCTGAAAGCAAACCATGGTAAAGTGTCCAAAATCAATTTCAACACTACATTTCACTGTCCTACAGGAGACAACTGACTGTCCCACATTGGGAAGCTGCAAAAAATGGCCCATATTAGGGAAATCCACCCTACTTGAACCTGTCACTTTGTCAACATTCTTTTTTTTTTGCACAGGTACATGTCTAAAAGGCAGAACCAGTGACGTCCACCCCAAACCTACACAGGTATGCCTTGTGTGCGCATTACTGCTGCCAAAATGATTGAAAGTAATTATTGAATATACTGGATGGAAAATTGCTGGTTTGTTTTGGGTTTTTACATCTCTGTGTATATATTCGCTTTGTGAATATAAAAGTTGATAACACTCAAAGGGTTGAAATAGTTGTGACTTTAAAATCTACTTTTGTTACAACTGTAGTTGTTGAATTACATTACATACAGCTTATCAATGCATTCAGGAAACACAAGCTTGTGTAGCCATTTTCTGACCCCAGAACTCCTCTACCCACCACTTGGTGAAACCCGAAGCTAACTACACAATGTGCCTTGTATATAGACTGTCGCCCCCCTACATCAACACAAGTTATTTTTTTTCGTTAAATCATTGCACCTGTACTAATGAAGTTTCCTAATCTGTGAACTTGTATGCTTGACTATAACAATAAACTTGATTCTTATTATGAAGGAAACCTCTGTTTACTAATGAAACAAGTTTCCAATCATAACCAAACGATTAAATTCAATAAGCCTGAATCAACCATACATATAATGGTCTCCAGCTGTTTGCCCACCCCCAATCTAGAGTGTGTCACGTAAAATAAAATTGTTAATAAAGTCCATAACACATTGATTGTAAATTAACAGAGTAATACATTTTTGTTAAAAAATAATCCACCATGCTGGCTGTGTGGTGCAGTCAGTTAGACCACTGCGTCCAGCACATATACAGTATTGTGCCTGTGCATTGTGAGTCGGCTTCCCCTCACTGACAAATGCTGCTTGTCAGCTTTCATGCCCCCTTTTCCAGCTAATCCTGTCCATAAAAAAAAATGGCACCAAAATCTAGTAACGTCTTTTTTTGCTGACCTTGCAGTGGGTTCTGAGGAGATGGTCGCCAGAAGGACCTGAACCCATGAGCATGAGGACAGAACATGTGTCAACTCTTTGAGTGCAACCTCCTGCTTACTTCTCCCAAGATCATCCATTGGGACCACCACCTGCTGCCAAGACACATGGCACTGCCAGGAGCCTCGTGCTTGGTCCACTTCTACCATCATTGTTGACCATCGCTGGCAGGACTCCTAAACCACAACCATTGGAGTGGGAGCGGTCTAAAACAACTGTGCTAATAGCAGAAGATATTCTGTCTTTGTGCTTCACAACGTCAAACAAATTGGAAACACTTTGTTCACTGTTACTGCCTAAAATTATGATTTTAAATTTTAGATTATGATTTTGACTTTTTGAAGAAAGTGACCAAATCTTCAAAACAAATTGAATTATTCAAAATGCCCCATTTGTATGTCTGAGGTTGCACATTGTTTCAGAAAACTTGTCTAGCCGAGGAAATGTATACCAATCATTTTCACCGACCAAAGTACCAAACCAGCTACAGTCCTGCTGTAATTCTGCTAGTTAACAGGTCAAATTCATCTGGTTTTCTATTGTACAGCAATTACTTGTATAGCTGTAATAATAATTGTAAGTATTTATTTCCTCTAAAAAAAAAACCTGAAGGCTGAAGATCATGGCATGTTTCAATATGCCATGCTTTTTTGTTCTCCCATTGGTTATATATGGATGAATGGTTGCGTCACAATGGTACCATATGAGCACCGTTGCCACTAATAAGCGTATTCATTGATAATCATTAGTTCCAACCTACAGACTAATGCATCCTAAGGGTGTGTGGAATGAGGTTTATTTATCCTCGAACATGCCCACCAGGCCAACATTTTACCATGTTACATTCAGGACAATTGCAAATTTGCCAAATATTAGCACTTAAGTTGACTTTTGTTTTGTTGTTTTTTATCCTATTGCAATGAAGTTACGTTTTGCAAACTGAAGACATGCTGCAACTACTGCAAACTACTGAAGTGAGCTACCATATGACACCCATCTCCAGGTTTATGAAGCCAGTACCTCAGACAATGGAATAAAATATTCCACTGTTACACATGCATGCCAGTGGTCACAAAAATCAATGACACCATGTTACATAAAATATACCATGTCTTGAATCCCTTATTAACTTTTAATTGAATCTTCTGCATTGCTCTGTGTTGTCTGTAATACGTGTTGCATACATTTCATTAAATGCATTTTACATAAATGACTCAGAATGTTGATATAATGCACATTGTACACCCACATCAAGCTTTATTGTGTACAAATATTGGGGCTTGATTGTTCAGCGTTGTTCAACTTTGTAAAGTTCCAATGTCAACTTTGTCAAGTTCCAGACAAAATGTTTTGTTCACTGACTTTAGTTGCATCAACATTTAAACTTGAGGCAGGCAAAGTATAATGTGCCACAATGTCCATAGACACATGTAATGATGGCACCTGTAGAATCAATTATATTACTAACTAGGTAAAAGGGATGGTCTAGCTCTTCCTATTCTGGAGGTATGTGTATGCAGGCACAACTCTTCTTAAATGATGTCTATTGCTTGATAATGATATTGGTCAGTGGTCACAAATAATATAATGTGTTGTAAGTGGTAATATAAACTAGAGAAGGGAGAGCACCACTCTAGTCCGCTGCCTTCAGTTAGCATTGATGCTCTCTGGGTTGATGGCAGATAGGGGTCACTTCTCCTCTCTTAAGTTGTGTCCAGGGACCCCATGGTCCGTGTGTCACAAAGTCCCTTGCTCGTACACAGAAGACGACAACCCCTGGTGAGGCCTGGAACTTTGTATCCTGGAAAGTTATTAAAGAATTATTATCTCATGGGCATGGCAGTAATATCACATTTGCAAATGAGTTTCTACTTGGCAGTTCGCACTGTCCCATACCACTTGCCAAGTATTTCATTAGCTCTTGCCATATAGGCCACTCATGAAATGTTGATAAAGATTTACCTCTGCAAAAACCCTCCATTGCGACCCAATAATGTAATAGCGGCCATTCCAGCAGTGTAATAGCGCTACTCAGTGGCCACCCATGACATTTCCTTATTTACCAAAATGTGCTATTATACCATTTACCCACAAATCTTTTGAGTCTAAAGAAACATGTTAAGCTTCTTCAGGAGGTGTTGTTCCATCTTGACACTTTCCAGAATGTAACCCCCTTTCAGCTTTACCCATTTTTAATCATTGGTTCAAGCCTCCCCCCCACCCCTGTTAAGTGGTAGGAAATCATCTGACACTGTGAACAGTTGTTTCATTTCCAGGACTTCGAGCTATGAAAAAACGGGTCACACTTGATATAATGATGTCATGTTGATATCTTGCTAGTTTTGCAGCAATATAACATTTACAGGCTGTGGAGAAAAAAGAAAAGCCCACAGTCACCTGGCAGAAGAAATAAAAAATACAATATCTTTGTTCCACTTGGAACATTGCAGGTGTAACTTTTACAAAGTGACAGCATTGTACACTGGCCATGTCATGCTTGTTGTTGACATCCAGACGTACTTGCCTGCTCCTCCGAGTGGAGGCGCCCCAACCATTTCAATATGTCAAACGTTTAACCTGTTTGCACAAATCAGCATGATGAGCGGCTGTGAAAAATAGTGGATGTGAAACATAGCACGAGTTTAACTTCAAGCTGTACAAGTACAATTCTGGTATTTTGATGAGGGTTGAGTTGCCGCTTACTTGGATCTTAGTTGAACTGGTTCGAACTGAGTCGCTGCAGGGGACATACTTGTCCTGTGTCGTAATTTCATATTCGAGTGGGTAGTATGAGCGAGACTCCTCCCAGGTATCTGGAATTGACCAGGAGAATGAACCAGCTGAATCCTCAAGAAGATTGGTTATGCACCCTGGACGCACTGAGGAGGAATTACAGAGATTGACATTCATTGTAACACTGTATTGTTATTTAATAAATTATAAACAATTCCACATAAACTGTATTTTTTTTTTTACCAAGAAATGCTCTTCTGTTGTTGCTTAATCCACAAATAAATGTGCATTACAATTTCTTTCTTACAATCCTCTCTCTCTGCCCCTATCTCTTTCTCTAATCTCTTTCTTTCTTCGCCCCCCGCCCCCTCCAGTATAAATATTTTCAATGAATCAGAAATCTTGTGCCCTCTTACAATTTAATTTAACTTTTAGACAAGTTGTGCATAGCTGTCCAAATCGTCATCATCAAAAATATAATATGTTTAAACGTTTTGTTTGTAAATGGGATTTTAATCGAGATGATTTTTAATTAACTTCAATGGTAATTTAAAAACCCAATAGACAAGTTCGGGGGTACTTCCATTGTCTGAACGTCACGCCCGGTGTCATTTAGTTCGCTGTGTTTTTGGCAATTTTTCAACATGAATATTTGGTGGGACCACACACCTACAGGGTTATTTAAAACGGATGGGGGTAACTTGCAGTGTGCTATTCAACACCCAAATGCTCTCGTGTAGATCTGTGACCCACAAACGCATGATTTAATAATCAGTGCAACTCGTTCCATTTTCTCATTCCTTTTGGAAGAACTAGTAGAAGCAGCCAGCCTATTGGTCCAGAAGAACATGTGACCGGTGAGTAACTTTAAGTCAGATTTTGAAGGTATTTCATCGATATTTATACAAAATTATGAACGGAGCGAGTGGTGTGATGTGTAACTGGTCACAGACGACATCTAGTGGTCGGATTTTGAACTGCTGTGCGTTTTGTGTGTTTTGTGTGCTCGGACCTCGGTCCAGTACCAGAGTTGGCATATGCAACAATAAAACAAAAACACCACCCCCCTGTATTTCGTGGGTAAACTCGTCTATGCACTATGTTGAAAAAAAAAAGCAAAGCACTGCAAATGCGAAATACTATTAATCGGAAATCTAATGAGGCTGTTGCATGTCGCTGCCAAGCCAAAGATGTCATTGGTGCTACAGCCCTATTTAATCAATCATTGCTGTTGTTCATGTATCTGTTCAAAATTTGCTTCAATTCAAACCCATTAGTGGGTGCAATCGTCGCTCACCTTTGTTGGAGAGAGAGAAACTGGTCGTGTTCTCCTGGTAGCGGTAGAAGCGTTCAAGGAACAGTTGAAACGTGATTGGCTCATTCTCATCGGCAATGACACACCTGTCGAGACTGCATTCTGCTGTTCCATGGTCGGCCAGCTCGCACTTGACTGCTGACGAGTTTCTGGATCATTGCCAAACATGGGTTGACATCAGGACGTTTCTTCACAGCTCAAATGATAATCCCTTTATGTGTAGCTAATAACCAGTGATGGCAGTAACTAAATAGCTGTAACAGTTAATTTGATTTTAGCCGTTTTTCCAGTAACTAACACATACATCCAAAGCAGCAATCACTATGACTATGTTATTATGTTTCAAATGTCTCTAATGTCTCTCTTGTTTGACATGTTCAAATAAACATTCATTCCTTCATTCATTCAATCACATTAAAGTTACTTAACCAAAAACCCTTAGTTACTTTTAACACAATACCCCTCCATCACTTCTTTTATAATAAAACAATTGGTAGCTTGTATTAATTTGTTTGTACATTATTCATGCAAAGTACGAATAAGACAGGTAACTAGAGCAATCAACTTAGTTACTTTTAAATAAATGAATCAGTAATCAGTAGTTGGATTATTTAAAATAATCTGTGGCAACAGATACATGTTAATAACAACGAGATAACCAAAGAGAATGCACTTTAACCAATGTTTATGCATCCAAGTTGAATGACTAATACCTTATCATTCTGGCTAAACGTGTATATATGTTTATATATATATACATATATATATATATTTATTCATTTATTTATTTATTTTACCCTCAAGAATCACATACAAATAGGTCCTGACACACAATTTGAAAAACACAGTGTTAGAAGGTAGTTATGTTAATGCTGTGGTTTAATGCCACAGATCCCTGTTAAAGAATAGCTGATTTCCCATTGTTGCCTGCACAGCAACCTTGCGTTACTAATCCTGCAAATTGTCACCTCCTGTAGTTCATTTTAATGTAAATATATAAAACATGTAAAAGTTAAACTTAAAGCTTTAGCAGCTTGTTCAAAAAGAACAAAGTGCACAGCATGTCATATGAGATGTGGCTGTTTCCTCACCTCTCCGCCTTCATCAGAAGCACCCTGGTGCGGTCATCTTTCAGCTGCCAGCGGCACTGAAACTTGCTGTAATTATGTCCTGAACACACAATGGCTGTGGAAAGGACAAAACAATGGGTTAATTATGTGATGTGCGAACATACTGAAGGTTGATTCTGGTCATGCTGAATTTGAAGTTGTGTAACAGTAGTGTGATTGCAGTAGTGTAACTGTTGGTTGGGAAGGTTACTTTATTTTAGTTATTCTGTTACTCAACACAACTCAACTCAACAGATTTTTATATAGCGCCAAAATCACAGCAGAAGCTGTCTCAAGGCGCTTCACAAAAGTGATTACGTTTTTAGAGATCGGAAGAGCGTCGTGTAGGGAAAGAGTGTAGATCTCGGTGGTCGCCGTATCATTACAAAAAAAAAAAAATA
>OMKY01086923.1:0-13979 GCA_900302395.1 Bregmaceros cantori | reverse complement strand
ATATAATCCATATTGCATCTACATCATTCGTTGCCAGGGTATTTTTCCCCCTATGTCATGACCTGCTGCGCGTGGCGTCGCGTACCGCGCTCCTGGTGTGCACCCGTCCCATCTCCGCGCCGCGCTCCCGGTGTGCATCCGTCCCAGCTCCGCACCGGTTCCCGATCAGCTGATCACCCGACGGGCTATAAAGGGCGGCTCGTTCCTGTGCCTCGCGTCGGATCGTTTGTCAACGCTTCCTGCCCCAACCTGAACACACGCCCGCTATACCAGTCCACTGTCTGTCTGTCTGCCTGCCCGCCTGCCAACCTGCCTGTCTGCCTACCTGTCCGTCTGTCCCCTCGCTGCCCAGCTGGTCCGCCCACAAGCCTGGTGATATTCACCTATGAACTGACTCTGAATTCATAAATAAAAGAACACTATTAATTATAGTAAATAAAACTGTGTTCTGCAGCGTTTGAGTCCTGTGTTTCATTCTGGTTCATGACACCCTAGTGTGAAGCTGAAAATTACACCTGTTGAGAAGAGGGTGGTCCAAACAATGAAAAGTTTAATCACGGCCGATTAATTGACTAATTAAATAATGATTATCATCAATTAATTGATTAATGTGTTGCCGCTCAAAGACACAAACATGTGCCAAACAGACAAAAAGATAGGGTGGATTGCCCTAATGTCGGCCACTGCCTAATGTGGTTCAGCTGAGCTCCAGTGGCTCTGGCTCCTCCCTAAACTAATGGACGTCAGTGAAACTATGGTAAAAGCAAACTATTGTAATGTGTCCAATATTAAGTTCAACTGTTCAACACTACATTTCACTGTCCCACATTAGCAAATTGCAAACAAATGACCCACATTAGGACAACCCACCCTATTTTACAGTGTTCACCAATAAAACTCGATAAGCCTCATAAAAAACAGCATGCTAACAGCAACCCTTTCTCTCACTCTCTCTCCAATATGCACTTCCAATGACTAACTCTATTTAAATATCTTCCATCCCATAATAATATATGACCCTTGTGAAGTAATATTCCACTGGCTGAACTCACTGATCCCCATACCCTCCTTTAGTGCACGCACACACACACACACACACACACCTACACACACACACACAAACAAACACACAAACACACACACAGAATGACCACAGCCTTTGTCCCCGATGCAGTAATTTGTCAGTATATATTACCTATTTGTCCAAACAACGGCACCAAAGGAAAGCTGCAAGTCCCTTACATATCGATACGTAAGGATGGTGGAATCAGAGTGGGCCTTCAGTGGTTGTCCACTTTAAATGATTTACAATTCACATCAAGACATCTTAAAGAAGGCTGCCCTAGATATTGTAATTGAATCATCGATCAAGAGATCAAACATCATCAATATATATTTTTTGTTATGTAAACAACAAAACAAAAATGTGGGGTGGATTAATACATTTTTTATTGCTCTAATGTGGGCCACTGCCTAAAGTAGGACACCCAAGCTCCGATGGCTATGACTCCTCCCTAAACTAATGAATGTCAGTGAAACTATGGTAAAAGCAAACTATGGTAAGTTCAACACTACATTTCACTGTCTCACATTAGGCAATTGGCTGTCCCACATTAGGAAGCTGCAAAAGAAAATGGTGAAAATAGCCATGGTTCCATAGTGGAGTTTGAGTGATGCAAAAACATGCCTAGGTTTATTGGCACTATGAAAACACAGCATGGTCACTGTATGATAATGCGGTGATAGGGAAATGAACAATATGTCCACAGATGTACTGCTTTAATCCATCACCACCACCGGGGCCTTCAACACACTGGCTAAGCAATTGTGTGACACAACGTGTTTTTTTGTGTGTGCATGTTGGATGTTTGTGTATGTGTGTGAATAATACTTGCCTGCCTGTGTGTGTTTATGTGCCATGTGCCACACGAATCTCGATTGTGTTACTGCTGCAATTGATTAATCGATGATAATCTATTCTTGTAATAATCGGTAATCGTTTCCTTTTTTGGCCCATCTCCCACTCAAACATGTTGAATATGTTGTTCCCAATGCCAGTCTCCATTCCCGGTGTCATGGCCCCGCCCATTCTCTTGGATACTGAATATTGTTAAACCCCACAGCAACACATTGTATCAGGTTAATAATCGTTTTGATTGACTAAAATGTTGCTGTTGATGATTTCATTATCTTCCAAGTTGACAAGATGAATCTGTAATATAATTACTGCTCGCTGTGAATATTTTGGGTATTTAGACAATAATATCCAGCCAATTAGTCGACTAATCTTTTGTAATAGTCGACAACTAATCGAACAATAAAATAATCGTCAATTGCAGATCTAAAATATAGTGTAGTGTTGTACCCAAACATACAACAGTATAGTTCATCAACTCCTTCATATTTGAGGCGTCTTTTTTGAGAATATTGAACGGAGCTGTATTTTAGTTCAGAATTTGTTCATATCAGATTTCAAAAGAAAAAAACACATTCCTACTACAAATCTAACCCAACCCTTGATCTAACCCAACATTAAAACAGCTAATATCGCCTCTTGTTCTCTTGTACACTGTCAATAATGTTGGCAAATTATAGCCGAGAACAATGTAAGAAAAAATAATTAATAACTAAAAAGTTATTATTAGCGAACCACCTATTAATAGTTCAAAATAATGACCTATGAACGATGAATGAACAAATTCATTTTACAAGGACTGACCTGAAATTTGAACTAGTTCATGTTAGATGTGAACTTGCCCAACACTGCTAAACTGAATAACGACACACCAAATTCCCCCAGCACTGTAGCACAGTATTCCACTGGTGAAACCTCAGAACCGCTGCCTGACACGAGTGTATAACCATGGCACAACCTTTCTCAGCGATTACACGTTGCCACAGCAACCGGCCCTTTCAGTGTCCGCCGTGTGAGTTAATGATGACATCACTACGACGGCCAACGGGACCGGCTTTCTCTTCAGACAACACCCATTTACACACACGAACGACGCGCAGACACACACCCACATTCCCAGAGGCGCGCCACTTGTCACCAGGCAAAATGGGCAACTGCCTGTGGCCTCAGGCTACAGGGACCCGAGCTGCCGGCTCCAGAGGGATCCAGGGATTGGCAGACTTTACTGTAATGTCTGAAACGGTGTTAGGTTTTATATTGTGAGCTCAATTTGACTGTGCTAATCTAGTTTCAGTTATCTGAATTGAATAAGTAAATCGTAATAAATGCCCATGACAAACATAGCAACAATTCAATATAGGCAGCATAAATATAAATATATATATATATTTATATATAAATGAAATGTTTAATAAATGAATAATTAAAATTAATAAATTAAGGGGGTGCGGTGGCAGAGTGGTTATAGAGTGCACCCGCCAGACCATAGGTTGAGCAGTGCAGCGGGTTTCTTTCGCCCCTCCGGATTTTCAGTAATGTCTCCTCCCGACTCTTTATCCCAGTTTCTGATTTATTCCTATCACTATCTCTCAAATAAAGAATGAAAAATGGTGCTCGTTCCCCAATTTAAAATAATAATAATAATAATAATAATAATACATGCAAATATTATTTATAATTTATTGAAAATAATAATACATCAATATAGCAAAAATAAGCTGTAAAGCAAATGAACACATGCAACAATCCCAATGGCCAATGAATTGAATGCCTTGAAGGCTTGAATGATAGGATTTGAAACCCACAATGTCCTTTCGTACTGGGTGTAATACAGCTAACTTCCGCAATCCAAACAACTTAGAAAATGTTCTTTGAGGTTCTTTGAAGGGGGGAAAGTTATGTTTCCTGTAGCTGGAAGTCTTCATTCCCGCTCCCTCTGTAAAAAAGTGCATTTGTCGTAAAGTTAATCGCTGCTCCAGACCGTGCCAGGCTCCACCGTGTTTGAGCAGCCCGGCCTGTGTCAATGTCTCCACATAATTCATTGTATCTGGAGTTTCATTCACTCACTGAATTGGCTCCTCCCTCTTCCCCTCAGTCTTCCAGCTACACACGGACACACATGTAGCCACACACAAAGGCGCACACAACGCACAACACTCTGGATGATAGCCATTTTTGTCCTCAACAATGTTTAAGCCCTATATGTATCTTTTAGTTATTGTCCTTCCAATAGTTTGATTCTACATTACTGAGTTCTGTGAATCCCTTTCGTCGTAGCGGACCCCTCCAACACCGCGCACCACCTTTTGCCCCCTCTTCCCTCGGGAAGGCACTACAGAGCCCTGCGACTTCTAATACCTCTAGATTGAGAAATAGTTTCTTCTCATGCGCCGTGATGCTACTGAATGCAGGAGGTGGCCCGTTTGCTATGTTGACATGTTACATGTGCTGATTCTATGCCAACTCATAACATATGTGCTGATTTTCTTTATCTTTTGTGTTGACCTTGTTCATGTACTTGTTGATCTTGAGAGAGTTGTTTCACAAATTCCATGTGTGTGCACTTCTGTCATGTATATGCAATATGAAGAATTAAAATGAATCTATTCACTGCAGTTTTTTTAAAGATTTCTAACCAAATAATCTGATTCCAAGACATGTGAATTAGTTGACGCCGAGTTCGGTCTTCCCTTTCACTTCTTTCACGTGTATCTCTGGCTCTCATCTACGTACAACCTCTGGTCGAACAAGACAACCTCAATAATAAGGCGGCGTATCCAACAGCAAGACTACACCACGCTCCTCTTTTGTAGGCCAAGTCTATTGTGGCCAAAGCAGGATCTGATATCCAGCACTTTGAATGTCAGGCCAGTTCACTGGAACAGGTGCAAGGGAAATACTCAGTGGGTTGCCTAGTGAGTAGTTCTGCAACTAACGATTATTTCAATAATTGATTAGCTGCCGATTATTGAAACAATTGTTTTTTAAAAATCCTCAAAATATTCACAGCCACACACATAATCTGGTCTACTTGAAATGCAGTATTCGTTTGAGCTAGCCTAATTTACTCAGACAGAAACTCATTACAATTAATTTATTTGTTAATATTTGGATGGTTTTCTTGATATTAATGTTTTTTTTCAAAAATGATGTTGCACAATATTAATCTCATTTTGGATTTTCAGAAATGATTAAGTCGTATAAAATTTGTGTAGACTTATACTTGGTGGTCTCAGCCGAAAACTGCTCAAAATGAATTCCTTAGTGACTATCGATTCGTTGTACCGCTACTGGTGACTGTACATTTTAAGACATCATTACATATTTTAAAATCTAAATCTTATTTTTTTTCAGTCTATTAAAATAATTTAAAAACTATATCCATGTCAAGTCAGCATATTTTTGTATATTGTATCAATTTAGCTACCTAGACCTGATGGCCCATGCCCCCTACCAAGCTATCTGTGGACATTATGGGGTTGAGAGTTGTTAATAACAGAACTCCTTTAACGGAGGACGAGAGAAGAAAGAGGAATAGCCCAATTGAAAATTTTTATTTACATTCCCAATTAAACGAAAGCCAATTTAATGGTTGTCAATGTGTTAAAACTGTTAACTGGGGCAATTAGTGGGTTATCTACGCTCTAGACTGTATTTATTCCCAAACACAGAAGCTTTTGTTTTGTTTCTTTTGCCAGAAGTTTTGCCATAAAATCCAAATCGAGAGAAAAATAATTTCCATTTTCATGGTCAAATAGGGCTGTTGCACATGACGTCACTGCTTGGTGGTACGTACGGTGAGGTCTACTTATACAATGGTTAAGTGGTCCATTATATTATATTATATTATATATAATCAATATTAGAAGACTGTTGAATAGACAATGTTATGCAAATATCATGGCGCTGATACCACCATAATGTCTGCCACTGCCAAGCTGTGACAGCACCGTGCAACCGCGCTACTGTGTAGCACTATTTCACGCCTGCCAGTAGCCCAGTAGACATGACAAATGCGCTGCGCTGTCGCTGTGAGCATGACTGCTCTCTCTCTGCTGCTTAAACCACTAATGATAGATCAAAACGCAGAGGACAAATTTCATATTTAGGATTGAATGGTTTGGGTGCCATTAAATTAAAACGCTCGGTTGGTTTGGTTTCAATCAGTCCAGCTCGTTGCTCGGGTGCATCAGCCCAAAGAGTTCTTGGCAGAGTTCCCGGCAGACATTGTTGTCCATTCATCACGGGAAAAGAATGCAGTTAAATTCGAGGATATCTGAGTATTGTGCGCCGATGACTCGCCCGGAAACCGACAAACCCTTCGTGTGGGGTATAGCTGTTTGGTTCACATGCCTTCTGTGTGGGTGTATGGGTTTGTCTATGTGTGTGTGACTGTGTGTGTGTGTGTGTGTGTGTGTGTGTATGTGTGTGCGTGTGTAAATGAGTATGTGTTGACTATGTAGCTGAGTCACACTCCACATGGTGGAAGTGATCAGTCATTCATTGCATGTCAAGATACCTCTCACTTTAGCTCACAAGCAAGCATTAGCCTGGCACAATGCCCCTTGCACACACACAACTAATCTTATTTCACACGTACGTACGTACGTACGTACGTACGTACGTACGTACGTACGTACGTACGTACGTACGTACGCACGCACACACACACGCACACACACACACACACGTAAACCAGTAGCACTCTGACACCCAATGACGGGTCAGACTGGAATGAGTTGACATGATATGACACTGAGGGTTTGATGTATTTTGGTGAAGTGTTTCACTGTGAACTGAACCACTGACTGCTGTGTACTAGAGCTGCAACTAACAATTATTTCAATAGTCGATTAGATGCTGGTTATTGAAGCAATTAATCGATTAATCAGATATAAGATTTTCCTTTCAAAAATCCCCAACATATTCACAACGACATGGAAATAAATCTTGTCAACTTGAAATGTAGTCACATTTGCTTCTGAAAAGTTAACACATTTACAATAATTTAACTACAATTCAGCACAGGTTCTTTACAATTAATTTTTATGCATTAGGACAATCCACCAGACACAAAAAATGCAAAAAAATAATAATAATAATTTGAAATGTATATATAGGAATATTATGTCATTTTTGGTTCACGCAAATCACCAAATCGGGTATTCATGTTTTCTAGAATAATTGTAGTACAATGTTGTGTTAGCTGATGTAATATAGAATCACTCCAGTTTGTTTGTTTGTGTTGTACTAATGTACAACACAAGTGTGTTGGCAGTGAGAGGGAATGTTCTTGTGTTGCTGTTTCAAAGTATAATTTTATAAATTGGAGGTTTAAGATTTCTGCTCACAATACATGCATTGGAAAAGTAAAAAAATATTTATTCAGAGTGATCCAATGATTCAGTTTCATGTTTTCACGTTTTTCTTTTCTTTTCTTCAAAAAAAATCGGTATCAAATCTAAAATTGGGATTTTATTTTGAAGCAAAATCGTACAGCCCTACTTATGCAGTGAGATTTTAGCTGGGACCCTAATATCGACCCCTACTGATGCTGATGACAGCATTATTATAATTATACATCATAAAACAAAGGTCAGTCAGTCCGGAAAATTGGGAAAACTTTGAAAGTGTCCCCAAGTTGAGTCAAAACAATCAGCCAGAGATACTGGTTCACATGAGGACCGGTTCGCAGGAAAGTTCATCCGAGTCACCAGCCTCAGAAATTCCAAGTTAACAGCAGCTCTGATTAGAGACCAGGTCAATGCCACACTGAGTTCTAGCAGAGTAGCGGACATGTCTCTAGAACAATTTGTAATAGCAGACTGTGTGGACCAGACCTTAGAGATAGAAGAGGTGTTTGTTTTTTTGTTTTTACTGGTGCTTTTAGAACTGCTACTAACGCTGAAAGATCAATCGCAATAGTTGATGAACCGCAGTGGGAACACCGCAAAGGTTTGTCCAAAAACCACGTTTGCGTGATTATTGCACTTTTATTTTTATTATTTACTCTTCTCAAGTCAATGTCTGTATTCAACAATTAACTTACAAACACTAACTAACAATTAATAACTTTATTTCCCATAATGTGACAGAGAAGCCCAGTGTAGGTGCGGTGGCTCAGAAATGTCTGTATTAAATGTCATTAGAATTGATGGTCAAATGTGGGTCACGAAGTCATGACAGAACAGATCTGGGTCCTCGGGCACCACATTTGATCACACAATGACAACGACCACACTATGACACACAGAGCTCCGGAAACCAAGTGATTTAATGTGACAGGACACTCTGCTGCCGGGCAGTGCTGGGTCTATTTGAATGCCATTTTATGTTGTCTCACTAATAGCAGCGTTACCAATAGGGCTGCAACGATTAGTCGATTAATCGATAGTTAATTGATTATAGAGTTAATCAGCCACAAATGTAATAATCGATAATCGCCAAGAAATTGAATCATTGTCATTTTGCCAGTTTTGTGCTGACATTACCCCAATTGGTCAGCAAATTTGATATTAATACATCATATTTGAAAATATGAAATATTAAATGGTCATAACTGATGGAAAAAATGTGAAAAGGAAAAACATCAAATATGATTTTAAAAATCTGAATATTTCGGTATAAATTGTAATGTGTTATTCTCTGAAAAAGTACCTTGGTTAAGAAGAACCAAATTTGACAAGATTTAAAGTCAACAAGATTAATCTCTTGCAATTATTGTTCAGCATTAACATTTTGGGGATTTTCTAAAAGAAAAAACGTCCAACCGAATAATCGACTAATTAAATTATTAAGTTAGTTACAGGTTAAATAATCGGTAACTAAACAATTATTAAAATAATCATTAGTTGCAGACCTACACACATATTAGGGCAACCCACCCTATATTTCTTACCATTTATCAAATAGGAAATGTGTTGTTGTTTACAATTACAATAGTCCATGACTAGTTGACTAATCATGGAGAGCGACCCGCGATGACCCACTCTTGTTGGATCTGTCTGGCCCTCTCCATATTTAATGGGACACTCATCCTGGACATGGGGCATTCCAGGTGGCTCACCTTTGGAAATAGTCCAGGCCTGTCTGTGTGTGTTTACAAGGCACGACACGGGAGTTCGGGACCTCACAACTGGATAATTGTTATTTTGTTTGACTTTCATGAACATCAAAACAGTTTATTCTCAAAAGATATGTAAGTTCAACTCACATGGCCCATTATGTATTGCTGCTTATGTATTGTGGTGCTGGAAGACAGCATCACTGTAAAATACAATAGGGGTGGGTGGATTGCCCTAATGTGGGCTCTTTTGGCAACTTCCTAATGTGGGTCAGTCATTTGCCTAATGTGGGACAGTGACATGTAGTGTTGAGCAGTTGAACTCAGACATATTACCATAGTTTGCATTGAACATAGTTTTACTGACATTCATTCATTTAGGGAGGAGCCAGAGCCACTGATGCTATGTGTCCCACATTAGGCAGTGTCCCACATTAGGGCAATCCACCCTACCTTCTTTTTAATGTATATTTTATTAATTTCATTTTCTAAAACCTCCATTGCCAGACAGACAGACAGACAGACAGACAGACAGACAGACAGATAGATGGATGTGGATAAAATTCAGAAATATAGCTTACATAGACATCATAATATTTGGGGATAACACACTCACCTTCTCTTGTACTCGTCCCTCTCTCGTTTAACTTTAGCCAGCACGTTATAAATGGCCCGGAGCTCGGGCGTGATGGTGTCTATCTGCACCCCGACGCCGTCCGGGTGGGTCCATGTCACTCCGGGGGCGTGCAGCGTCTCCAGCCGCTCTCCGTGCCGGCGGACGTGCGTGAAGCTCCAGATGGTGCCCGGGAGCCGCGAGTCGGCCGAGTCCGTCTGGACGGCCACGTCCCGGGTGTACACGCTGTACACCCGCTGCTGCTCCACGGCTTGCTGCAGTTGCGTCTCCAACAGTTTGTTGCGTCTCTCCAACTCGTGGACCTTGGCCAGGAAGCAGCGGAACCGCAAGTTGAGCGTTTTCAGCACGTGGATGTTCGAGCCCAGATCGGAGCGCAGTGCGCCGGTCGCCGGACCCCCGCCTGGACCGATGACTCGGCTACCGGTGGGCCCGGTTCCACCACCGGAACCGGCGGCGGCGGCAGCAGCAGCGGCTTGGTGGGCAGCCAGGAGAGATGCCGCGGCAGACATAGACGAGGGCATGTCGCCATAATAAACCGAGTTCATGTTGACAGCAACAACAACAACAAACCCCAAAACGCTGATAAAGCCGTCCCCGCTTTCTGCAAATAACGCAACCAAAACGTCCCGAGTGCCACTCTCCTCCTCCCCAAAAAAATCCGCAACCTACCTCGCCTTTATCACCGGCCCGACATCCAATTTCGTGGTGTACACGGCAGAAAGCAAAGAAGTCCCACCCGGCCCCGTGGCCACATCACCAAGCCCCCAAAAGTATCCACAATCGGGCGTGATGATGACCGTGAACACACGCATAGAAGTCCGCTATACCGTGCGTCTAGAGGTGGGGATCGTATCATCTGGTGCGTATCGCTGCGTGACGCAGGCAGCCGACAGGAACAGCAGCAGTCTCCCCCATCACAGCCGCATTCAGTCGCCTCTTACTGCCGAGTCAGGTGCTAGGCAGATGCTGCGAGCTGAGGAGCGGTGTGTCCTGTGTTCGAGGTGTGACTAGTCCACCGGCCGGGGCTGTACGACTTCACTGTGACCCGCCTCTCCTCCAGTCCGTGGCGGAGTCATGTTGCAAACTGCTGCTAAACCGGGCGGCAGCCGTGCGTCTATCTCTGTCCGCGCGCGTGCGTGGGGGTGCGTCTCTCTTTCTCTCTCTCTCCAACTGCCTCCCTGTCTGCAAAAGTCTCTCTCCCTCTTCCCCCTCGCTCTCTCACTTTCAGTCTCTCCAAACCTTGCTCTCCCTCCCCCCTCTCTCTCACCCAGTCTCCCTTTCCCCCCTCTCTCTTCCTCTCGCTCTATACCTTACTCCCCCTCACCCACTCCCCATCTATCTCTCTCCCTCTCTGCCCCCCTCTCTCTTCCCCTCTATGTATCTCTCTCTCTTTGTTTATCTCTCTCTTCCCTCTATCTCTCCCTCTTATGCCCCCCCTCTTCCCCTTCCTCTATCTCTTCCCCCTCTATATTTCGCTCTGCTCCCTCTCTCTCTTCCTCTCCATAGCTCTCTCTCCCCCCTCTCTCGGTCTCCCTTCCACTCTTCTCACTCTTCCTCTCGCTCCAAATTTCAATCTTCTTTTTAAACATAAGAAAAAAAAAACATTTGACTCACTCACGTCTGTGCAAAGCAGCACCCTTAGTCCCTTACACACCCCTCACATCCTCCCTTGTCGGAATACACATACGTCCTTGCTTATGGAAACTCACACAGCAGATGGCGCTATAGAGTACCTACGTAATGTACAGGACAATGTGTGTGATCCGAGTCATGGCACCAGATGTATTGGGAGTGAAATGGTCATATTCAAACCGCGAAACACCGTGACTGAACGAGCGTTCAACTAATAGCTGTACAGCCGGTAGCTGGTAGGAAATGTACAGCTATTTATAATTAGATATTTGGCTTGGTAAGTCACTCTTGGTACTGGATGCTTCCACACTCACATGATGCACTGCGTGATCGTGCTTCTGCAGTACTCCTGCGTTATGCGTGTGTAATTACTTGCAGCATCTCCTAATGGTCCCGTCACAAATACGCTCGGAAGAGTGGCAACATGGGACCCTCTAAACAACAACAACCTTAAAACAAAGACTGTCCAGGGGGCGCGCGATGGCCGAGCAGGTAGAGACCGCGTCCCCCAGACCATAGGTCGAGCAGTGCCGCAGGGTTCCCAGTCCGGCTTTTCTGCCCCCCGACTCTTCATCCCAGTTTCCGATTTAATCCTGTCACTGTCTATCTCAATAAAGGATGAAAAACGGGGCTTACGTCCAAAAAATAACTGTTCAACATCATGGTTTAGGGGAAGGATAAAACATCTAGCTGAGAGATTTCAGCTGTGAGGAACATTGTGAGGAAATGGAAGACCACAGGCAGGGACCAGCTCCAAAGACCTACTACATAACCTTGCGGATGTTGTCACTGTGCATCGTTGAACCATTCAACGCACTTTGCACAAGTATGTAGAGGAACAGTATGGGAGAGTGATGTGGAGGAAGCATCTTATGCGCACAAGCCACAAAACAGTGTCGCCTGAGACATTTACACAAACCATCTTAATTTTGGAATAAGCTGCTGCGGACTGTTGGAACTAAAATTGACTTTTTGCCTCAGCAGTTCAAAGTTGTCAGTTTGGAATCGAAATATAGACAGATGTAAAGATGTACTTTATCTAACATCAATGTATAACCTAAATGATGCAAAGCACCACAGTTAAATATATATTTTTAATGATTTAACACTTCCCCATAATCATCACCAATCCCGTAGTCTGGCTGACCGTTGGGGTGTCACTGAAGACTTTGCAACCAGCTCTCTTCATCTCTCTCTGTCCTCAGCCACTGACAGTGTCAGTCAGCCTGCAACTTGTCCACTCTTGGATGTTATCTTCCCATCACTTTCTCTGTCTTCCTCTCTTCCTTCCACCTGGCACCATGTGTTGAAGGATTGTTTTTGAGAGTCCTTAGGATCTTGTGACATGTCTGTACTTTTTCAGTTTTTGATGTTTGACTAAGGTTAGTAGATCTTCATATGGTCCGATGGCTTGTTTTATTCTGGCTTTCACTTCTTCGTTGGTGATTTGTTCTCTATACAAGACGCAGAGGAGTCTGCAGAAACATCTCAGCTCCTGAATCGCCTGAATTCTTCTCGACTATCTTGGAAAGGCCTCTGGGTCTGACTGTTAGAGCTGCAGCCCCTTTCATGCAATCACTGTGGTTAGCAAAATAAAACAACAAAATAAATAATCAACAACAAAATAAAAAATAAATAAGTTAGCGTAAATGATTAAGTGATTAAGCAGTCATTATTATATCCTGCTTATGGTCTAAAAACAGAGTAAAATATGACATTTTTCTTTCATTTTCTGTTTCATGTGCATCATGATTTTCAGTCATTTACATTAAATATTATTACATTAATAATAGCAGAATTTTGTAGTTAACGTTATGAGAGATTTAGAACCATGATGGGATTATAATTAGGCCAGTTATTACAGAACTGATATATTTAATTCGGTGCCTTAATGCTCTAGGGTAGGTTCATTTGACTGATGAGATTTTGGAGGCCAACAATTACAAGATGGCTGAATTTTTGTTTGGTCCACAACTTGTGGATGGATTTGCCTCAAATTGATTTGGCTCACAATAGTTGTTTGGTTTTAAGATAAAGCATATGAATTTAATTTCATATAAACCATTGCATCTTTCTAGATTGCTGACTTACCTTTGTTTGATAACACTTGGCCAACATCTTGTATGACAGGACCTTCCGATTCTTAGACACTGGCTGTGTCCGAAATCGCCCCCTAACCCCCATATAGGGCACTATATGGGGCGCACGCCATTTTTAGGGGTGTCCGAATTCTCCATGTGCCCCATATAGGGCACTGATAGTATCCCACAATGCACCGCGAAATGTAGTGAGCATCGCGTGTACCCTAGACTGAGAAATATAACCCATAATGCATTGCGAGACGCATTACACTAATTAAAATGTAGAAGAAGATGACGCGCGCGCTCCAAAACAAAAACAATGGAGGACGGCGACAGGATGCAGCAGCAACCGACGGCGGCAAATAATTATAAATTTGAGTACAATTGATTTTCTGTGATAAAGTATACATTTACTATAAAAAAAAAGCATGCAACTGCTACGGCCAATGCCGACAGGCAATGACGTCACTATGCGACAGCGGTGACGTAAGTTAACAGTGCCGATTCTAGTGTCCGAAATCTCGTCGCTGTGAGTGCACTATAAGTGAGTGAACTATATGGGGGGTAGGGAGTAAGGGATAGGGAACGACCGCAGACACAGCCACTGAAACGACAGCTAAAGGCTGCACAGCCAATGACCGCAGACAATCAACC
>OMKY01086921.1:0-13737 GCA_900302395.1 Bregmaceros cantori | reverse complement strand
GTCATTTTTTATGTTCCGGAACAGGAACAGTTATTTAAAAATAATGGTAACCGGTTAATACCGGTTTTATTTCGTTCCTCAAAGGAGTACACTTGGGGATAACTTCAGAAATAAAACAAGAGTATTTATAAAATCTACGATGCAGCAGTGAAGTAGGAATCGTTGCAGGACTCTCTGCATCGTGTTGTTGTGGGTTCGCCCCGACACGCAACGAGACCTCGGCTGTAGAGCACTTTAATGCTATTACATAGCATTAAACATCTGACAGGAACGAAATTAACCGTTCCGGGAACAATATTTTTTTGTTCTAACCGGTTCAGGAACGTTAATTTATTGGTGGAACTGATAACCGGAAACGTTATAATTCTGTTTCTGTTCGGAACGAAACGTTTGGGAAAAAATATTGGTTCAAAGCCCTGCTTTTAACTATGACAAATGTTTTGATCCTCATACTAGTGACCAGAGTCTGGTGGTTTATCCTCTCTCCACTAAAGCGGTATCCACTGGATCATGTCTGTAGCCCCAAGGTGCGCTATACCAAAGGTTCTATCGACCGGAGTCCCTAACCCAGAGCAAACACGAGGGAGAGAGAGTGGGCAAGGGAGAGAGGTTGGCGACTTACCGCCAACCTCTGTGGCGGTGGCGCTCGTCAGGTAAGGGGGATCCGATTATCTTTTGAGCAGACATGACACACTGCAGCCACCACTTTTCCAATTTGGATTAAAGTCCGTGCCATGGAGGCGCGGACAGACTGCTTGACTGCAGTGTAGAAGGTTCATGAGTTTGTGGGGCAGGCTGAGCGTCATTAGTTGGCTCAAAAGAGCACCCCCTTTTGCCCTTTCTTACGGACTGCATTGACGTGAGTTGACCTCATCAGTTCCTTTGAGATGTTTGATTGCAGGAGCTTGAGGAAGTCCATGGAGGCCACCGCTTCCCCACAGATGGTGAGGGGTCTTTGCGGTCCACTTCCTTCCTATACCCAGACTTGTCCAATGACGATAGTGTCATCTGCATACTACAGAACCTTCACTGAAGGATCTCCTGAGCTACAGTTGTTTCTGTACAAATCTGTGTTCGCGCACCAAGGGGATGATGTAATGATTCCAGAAGGACTTAATGTATATTATTATTTTAAACTAACGTTATATCTTACATCAGTTTGACACTTCCAACGAAACTAATTGCAATTGTCATTGTAAACCAACTCTCAAGGAAAAAAGGTAAGGAATCTTCAGGAAATTCCTCTATGTAGGCAGGAGTGCTTATAAATCCCTCTGTCTACTAATCTAATCAAACTTTAATATGCATTCATTCATGACATGCAGGATGAAACCAACAAACACTCCGTAGTATTGATGTTTAATGTCATCCTTTTGCAGCTGGACAGTTTTGCAAAACCCTCTAATAACATTGACTATGATATAGCTTACAATAATATATCTGTACATTGAGTCCACATTGAACCAGATGTGTGTATGCTTAACTCCATCACTCTCACACTATTTCTAATGAAGCCTAAGAAAACAAATGTGCATTGCCAACAGACCAAAGACATCCATGTAAGGATGGAAAAGTTAAGAGATTATCTTTAGATACAAATTCTATTTTGTATATGTGGATCACAATCAAAGGTTTGTGGTATCGCCCCTGAAATAGCGCTCCAACTGGGTCCACAATCCAAAATTTGCCGGGTCTTTGCAACGGGTGCAGCAACTGTGTTCAGGCTCCAATGCACCACCTCTTCCAACTCTCTATCTCTCTCTCCCCACTGCTTTCACAGGTGGTGGTGGTGACGGGGCAGTCTGCGGACTTCACATTCAAGCAACTTCTTCGATTGATAATAATTGTAGTTTCAACTTGATATATGTATTATTTTTATCTATTAGTGCCAAATTATTGCTATTACGAATTGCTTACCCATCTAAAATATATGTTATTTATTCAAAAGTAAAATATCTGTTTAATATGCATCATTACAATGCCAAAAATAGAATATACATTATATGTTATATGGCAGTGGTGCGCAAACTGTGTATGCTTAACTCCATCACACTCACACTATTTCTATTAAAGCATAAGAAAACAAATGACAGACCAAAGACGTCCATGTAAGTATGGAAAAGGTAAGACATTATCTTTAGGTACAAATTCTATTTTGTATATGTGGAGCACAATCAAAGGTTGAAGAACTTGGCAGGCTTAAATGACAGAAAACTAACCCTTTCTGCAGAGGTTTCTATGTAGGATTTAAAAAAAAAAACTCTGGACAATTTGTTTAATTTATAAACAAGTTTTGTTTCCTTTAAAAGTCGAGACCGGCACACAGAAGGCAGACACTCTAAGCAGTTTAAGCCCTCTGAGTGGCATGCCGGCCGTAGCATAATCTACCGCAAAAATCTTTAATTGGAGATAATTATCTGTCATTTCCAAAGCAATTTCCATTTGCCGCTAGAACGCAAAGCAAGGCTGCGGGCAGCATGTGTCTATGCGGGGCTAACGACATGGGTATAATGCCAGAGAGGGATTATTTAATTCATTTTAGGAATGTTAATGACACACACACAACGCTAATGGCATGTCTTTATCGCACTCTGCGGCTATTGTTTATTAGGTGACTGAACTGGCCACCAATCTCTGGGTTCTGTCTCGAGTTTTAACATTAACAAAAGCCGTGCGTTTCTTCACCCCCGGGAGCTGGAAGATCTGTTATGACGACCAAGCTTGAACAAACCTTTTTTTTTTTTTTGACAATGCAACGCACCAACCGTTTTCATTCATCAGTTTTACAGTTTGGAAAAACATATGACTCCATTTGAATATTATCATGAAAAAATAAACACTGACATTGACTAAGGCCCTATGATTTTGCCTAAAAAACGTGTCCATGGAATGTCTGTCCCTGGAATTTCCTATTTCATCTTTTCACGAGAAGACAACAATTTCATAATTTAAAATGTTTTATTTTAAATTATGGAAAACTCATGATTTGAAATGATGAACAGAGAACTCACACTAGTGGGCTTTGGATTAATACAACAAACGATTGACTCTACTTTCCCCCCTGCCCTGCCATTCTCCCTGTCCACTTGCAAGTTACTGCTACATGACATCATTTAGCATAAAGAAGCCGACTCCCACTTCCAGCACATTATGGCCAGAAAGCCACCCTGAAAAAAAGAGGCAGTGCTCATCAGACACAGGTTGTTTGAGCCATTCGTTTGTTTGATGTTTGCTGTCCTAGCAAAACGACACATGCCCATTGCATGAGTGTCTGTGTGTTACACACCTATGAAATAGATTCAGACATTTTGCTGCACCCACTCCAATCACCTGACGAATGGACTCAGTCGGACCTTGCGAGCCAGCGCGACAGCCAGTCTGGCCCCCTTGGGGCTGCCGGTCTCGCTCGCGAGGTCCTCTGTATCGCCACGTTGGCCACTGCAGCCATCCAACTGGGTCCGCAATCCGAAAATTCGCCGGGTCAAATTATTGCTATTAAAAGTTGCTTACCCTTCTAAAATAGTTTGTATTTATTCAAAAGCAAAATATCTGTTCAATATGTATCATTAAATGCCAAAAATAGAATATACATTACATGTTGTATGGCAGTGGTGCACAAACTGTGGTACAAGTACCACCAGTGGTACACAAGCACTCTCTGGTGGTACGTGGGAGGATTTTTGGATTTTCCTATTTTGATTTTTTTACACTTTACATCACAAAAATACAAAATTACTGCAAGAATCCTGTACATTACATAACCAATTCAGGTAACCACAATAAGGAATAAACATCTCTTCTGTGTGTTTAAAGCTAATTGAGAAGGCGTATATGGCTACATTTTATATCATAATGGTATCACAGTGGTATGAGGACCGGTGAATAGTTTCTCAGGTGGTACTCGGTATGAAAAGTTTGAGAAACACTGTTATATGGCATTATTTTATTAATTGAACACTCTGGTTTGACAAAAGACCTTCCTTCCAAATATTGCAGTGAATCTACGTGGAAAGGACTTAGTTATAAATGTTAATGTGAGTCCTTGAGCCCTTAGACTGCAGTTTCATTATTTCATAAGGCAGCGTGCACGGCATGCAATGTATGTAATGTAAAATCTATTAAACATAGTATTAAATCTAAAAGTAATAATTTGAAATGTGATCAGTGCAAATTTATGTCAGGCATTGTTTTTTAAATTGTATTCCGTGAATTCATTCAAAAGTCTCTAATAATTGTAATAATCAGTTTCTCCCCATTGCTACTGACAACTAGAATGGAGGAAAGCGTAGGGGAAAGAACTCAAAACTGCTGTAAACAGAGATACTAGCGTAACGTAAACTTTCTCAGAATGTCATTTGCCGATACACATCTGAGAAGCCCAAGCAAATTGTCCTAATTACTTGTGTTTGCGAGTCCCTTGCCATAAGCAAATCAGAGCCAGGCGCCTGGCCGGGTTGATGCAGAGGCTGTATGCAGCAGCCTTCAGTATGTTCCCATAGTCTTGATAGATCGCAGAGCCGCCATCATGCTGTTTCCGATACGGACTACGTCTCGCCAAATTCCTCCTGCTAATCGCATGCTCCGTTCATGTACGAAAAGAACAGTGAACGCCACACTGTTCGCACCGATGGTTCTGTATTCCGAATGGGATACGGACAGGGCTGGAGTTAACTTTGTGTTAACTCCATGTGGATCGACAAATGAATGGACAGTTATGTTTCCTATAAATCAACCATGGAGCATTCACCGCATAACATATTCTTGATATCTTGAGAAGTTTAGCCATGTCACACTCATTCAACCTTCATCATCATCATGACAGCAAGTTTCTAAAAGCCTAACATGCAACATGCTAGACATATATATAGAATAAAAATACATTTTTTCTCGTCACTCCCTCTCTGCAATTCCAGCCCACATTAAGATGCAACCCCGTCCGCGGTGTCTTCTGTGTCTGTGTTAGAAACCTATTACCGTGCTGCCCAGTAGCTCAGTTGGTGAGGCAGAGCGCTGGAAAGCACGCATATGCCTCAATGGTGCGGTGAATCAGTAGTTCGAATCTCGCCACCGACGTATTTCCTGCATGTCTTCCCCCCATCTTCACCTGTTTCCGCTAACAAATAAAGCTTGGAAAAAACAGCCTGATTGGGCTGGAAAAAAACATTAAAAAAAAGAAACCTATTACCGTGTTAGCACATGTGGATTCGGCATGCCATACAGCATGTTGCAAGACCACCAGAAACTCATTTAGAGAAATGTTGCTGCCGTCCCATATCCTAAAAGCATCAGCAATGAACGTTGAACAAGACCATTTCTGACAATCTCCATCTGCCCCACAACAAACCTTCCAATTACTTCTCAGAGTAAGTAAGTAGCATAATTACGTGCTAAGACTATGGCTGCATGTACAAAAAATGTTAATTGATCATAAGTCATATTTAACGTCCCCATTTTCTGTTGCACGTAATGTGTTCCGTATATCACATTGAAGATATAAATCATCCCAACAAAAATAAAGAGTGAAGGCTATTGGAAAGAATGTTTCCTTTTTTGGAAAAGCGGTAGCCGAGCGGGTGCAGCACGGATTAGGGCTTGGATTAAGTTTGGGGCTGGTTTTAGGGTTATACTAACCAAAACACTTTTTGGAATGAACAACCACGTAGTGGCCCCACCACCAGGCTTGCAGATCTGTTTTAAAAGTTACAAAAATAATAATAATATGTTGAATTTCTAAGTGTTATATCAAGGCCTAGCCAAAGCTATGCAAAAACAGTCCTTGTATTTTGAAGATTACCAAAAAAATGGAGTGGCTCAGCAATACTGGTCACTGTAGCTGCAAAGGTTTAAGGAGTCTGCGAGGTTACGGATACCATATTTGGATTCCCGAGGGGCACGTCCGCTACACCCAGCGGGATAGTTGTATTTTTCCTAACAGGCCTTAAGACAGCTTCACACACAAATCCTTCCTTTGTTTTGGTAGAAACTCAATTGGCCTCTGTCTAATTTTAGACAGACCTGTATCGCTCTAACCCGTTACTGTTTGGACACTGCCACCTGCATCATTATTATTTCAAAAATCCAATCGTGATAATGGTCGGCATTTCCAATAATAACAAGAAGCACTCGGGGAGCGTAATCCTCTGCCAATGCCATATCCAATGGTTTATACTAAATATAATATATATCATGCAACATAACATGTTGGATGTATACATATCTGAATAAGTGAAATTTGAATTTCAGACTATTTCTGTCCACTTTCACTGTCAGCCATCAAGCCCCATGCATCTGGGGACCCCCTGACGAGGGAGCGAATTTAATGACGTTTTAAACCCGGTTTTCACGTCAATACAAGTTTGAAAGTCCAACAAATATATTTTGTATAAACTATATAAAAACGTGATATTGCACAAAATTAGGAACTTTAAGAATGAACAAAATTTTTGCGTTCCGAACCGGTTCAGGACCGATATTTTGGTGGCGGAACGGTTCCGAGAATGGAAATATTGAAGATTGGCCTACCTGAACCGTTCAGAACGGAACATTTGAAAAATAATTTTGTTTTCAAGTCCTGCTTAGGTGTCATAAAAAAAATCCTGATCATCTTTACATTTTGAGGGTTTGCTCCTTGGGCCAATATCCACCTTTTGCAAAATTTCCATGAAAATCCATCCGTAACTTTTTTGAGTCATTTTGTTCACAGACAAACCAACAAACAAAGACACACAACAGAAAACAAATTCCTTGGCAGAGCTAAGAATGTGTGCGTGAGATTGTGTGAAAACATCATTCATCTAAACGGAGCGTACTCTCCATTCAAAGCTGTAACCAAAAACGGAACCGGACCGATGGATACTTGGCATACTAATCGGCCGCCGTGCTGCCGTTGACGTTTTATTATCATCATTATTATTATAATTATTTATTTTTACCTTTCTATTGTCTCGCCTATAGAGAAGCAAACAAGCGAAAATGCCAACTAGCAACAGTGCGAGGAAGCAGCCACTACTGCATTTATATGTAACTTATATATTTTTAAGATGTTATGATGTACTGTACGGTGTCTGGTTACATATTTAAATGGACGTCCCCGCACCGAGAAATCAGTGGTGCACTGACAATCACTTCACTGAAATTTAGTGCACTATTGTTTATTGTATCGACCCAAGAGCACCATTTGAGACACTTGGAACTTGGGAAAGCTGCTCTTCTTTGATACTTGATGAAGAAAAAAAAACATTGTTAACTTTCAGTACTTGTGGTATAAGCGGTTGAAGACAGCATTGAGAAAGATGAGGCGGAACTCAGTAATGTAATAAAAGAATGGTAGCACGGCGTCAGAGGGATTGCCAGGAGGTGAATGCACCGTGAAGCCTCCGGGGGCCCCTTACAGACTCTCTCCATCAACGTGCTCTCCATCTCCTTGACCAGTTTGAGTGGGGTTGAACCGGGTATCTACAACACTGACATCATGCATATGTTATTCTTTCATTACACACACACACACACAGACACACACACATTAGAGCTGTTAGTTTAAAAAATTAACCAATTAATATCACATTTTTCTCCCTTAATAAAGTTTTATGTTGGGATTAGTGTTAGGATTCGGTTTTGGGATAGGCTTAAGGCCGATTTATGCTTCTGACTCATTGCCTCTGCAACCATTGTATCTGTCGTGCAACCGTCGTCGTGCACCTAAAAAAAAATCCTTACTACGCGTCGACCGTTGCGAGCCCGCGCAGACCTCAAGCGGAAGTGCCAGAGAAAAAGCAGATGATTGGTCCTTGACATTCCTTTCAGGCTGTCTGTGTTGTCGTTTTGGTACTGGGGCAAGCCATTTTTAAAAACCAAAGCGCAACTACGCTACAATATAATAAATATAAATATATAAATGGAATATAAACACTTCCGCCGGCGCCGCCCCAGTTCTCGTGACTTTCCGCGGGAGTTCTCGTAAGTTCTCGAATAGACTCCCACTTGCACTTTGGCGGAAAACTGCATGCGCAGCTAGTCGCTGTGCGTCGAGGGTGCAGAAGCATAACTGCAAAACTGGTTCGTGGTCAGACCCAAGCGACATTTGGTGTATACAGGTTGCAGAAGTGTAATCTGGCCTTTAAAGTTGCTTTTACAATACACTAACCCTACATTGTCCAATACATAACCCTCATTGTATAAAAGCTGCTACCTTAAGGAGAGAGGACTGAGTGTCCCATTGATCCTACGTTGTCTGAAGACTTTATGCTTAGTTTGCTAAATGGCTGCAGTTTTCTATTGCTAGTTAGAATCTGGTTTAACCCCATGATGAAACATCAGGCCCCTGTGAGTTGGGTTGGGTACGCGAGAAGTGGGGTGAGCCGATCCTTGGCTGCACAATATAGCTCTGCGTACATATGTCACCTCTTTGGTGGGGAAAAGCTCAAGCTGGAACCTGAGGCTGAGAAGTTCAGTGGTTCCCGAGCAAAGACTATGGAATCAGTCTTCTTCAGAGGGGTTGACATTTCCTCATTTTGGGTTACACCCCTGCATTCCAAAGCACCTGCATTCCGAAATGAATTCTGGCACATCATTTGCCGTGATGTACAGTGCAAATCCAAAAAAACTATCAGTTTATTTTGTTAGGGTCCCTCCAAAACCCTAACCGTAACACTAAGCCTAATCTAACCCTGACAAAATAAGCAGATCATTTTTGGGATTCAAACTTTATCGAAATTAGTTATTCCAGAACAGTGAGTGCCGCCCGTTTGCTTGAAGGATGGATGCTGAATGTTGTTCGTGCCTACGGTCCATGGAGTAGTTAAGAGTATCCACCCTTTAGGCGGTTGCAGTGAGCACGCCTGAAATTTGTGCTCAGCACAAATTGACCATGACAAACACTTTGTTCAAGCATAATGGTGTCAGTTATACTGCATATGACAGTCCCAGCTTTGAAGCCTGCTAGTTTAACCTTCTTTATTGTCATTATCTCCTGTGTTTGCCAGAATGTCTACTGTGTCAGACATCAAATGTGATATGTGTATGTTATGGCCAGGGCTCCAAACCGGTTCAAGAAGGACAGAAACTGAACATTATGAAATCCACAAAACCGGTTAAAAACGGTTTTTGTTTTTCATTCTCTATATATTTTAGCATATCCTATGTCTGGGAGACTATTTCCTTCCACTTTCACTATCAGTCATCAAGCCCCATGTATCTGGGGCTCCATCTTGTGGACAGACGAGGAAGCGAACATAACAGCGTTAATACAGTTGCTTCGGAGTTTGAAAGTCCACCAAATATATTTTGTATAAAAACTATATCTAAACTTAACATTGCACAATTTAAAGAACTTTAAGAACGAACGAAATGTTTGTGTTCCGAACCGGTTCAGGACCAATATTTTTAAAAAATAATTTCGTTTTCAAGTCCTGGTTATGGCATAAAAGGGGACTCTTGTACCTATAATTTAAAAGCTGCATGTGGGGCTGGGATGGACATGAGCACCTCCAAGTCTGTGGCGGTGATTCTCAGCTTGAAAAGAAGAGAATGCACTCTCCAAGCTGGGAAAAAAAAACAAACCCTGCCCCAAGTTCTTACTTCTTACTCAGTTCAGTTCTTACTCATGTTTGCTAATAAGAGGAAATGATGGAACAGGATATCGACTGGTGCATCTGCAGCACTGCTAACTCTCCATGGATGCGGTGTGATCAGGACCAAGCTGAGCCGAAAGGATCAAATTAAGTTACTTAAGGGAAATCAGTGTGCAGAGTTCTCACTCACTTATTTGCTATTTCACATCATCCTCAGACATAGCACTATCAGACACCATGCCCATGCAGAGAAAAGGGAGCTGTCGACACACATGGACTGGCTGAGGGATTATTTATGTTTATATTGTACATGGCAGGTCAACCATGAGAGCTAAGCTGAAGCTAAGCTAAACTAGCTAGGGATGATGAGGGATCTAGGTGGCGACATGAAGGTTGTGCTATGAGAAAATGCCATTTTTCAGAAGTATCTCAGTTCTGAATGTTCGCTTCGCCGTTCTCGTCACAACAAATGTACAGGTTGACACCCCCTTGTGCTTTGTGATGTAGATCTTTAATTTGTGCAAAAATATGTTTGCATTAACGAATGATTCATCTCAAATCGGTCAGAGCAGAAGTCTGCAACACATCCTGCTTTAGCCAAATTCCAATCTATTGCATATAATTGAATCATTCTAGGGATTCATACAATTTGCAATTTGGATGATTTGTCCAAATGCTCTATCCAACCTTACAGTGGACTTTCAAAGATAGAAACATGAACAACCAAACATTTTCATTGTCCACCAATGTATTTATTTTTTAAATGTATTTACATAAAATTGTGCTGTAGCAGCATTCATGTACAGAATACAACATCAACAAACAATGACAGAAATTATCTTTGGAAATGACAAGTCAATGGATTGTGGTTAAGATTGCTTTTGGAGAGCAGCTGAATAGACATTTTTCACAGAGCATTCAAACATTGCTACATAAATTTATGGGCTCTATTGCATATATGCATGAGCATACTCAGACGGGTTGATCATGCAACACAACCACAGACAAACAAGATGAAAAGTATGTTTAGTGGCGTCAATGATCCCACATCACCAACTGTCTGGATTGTCATTCACAATCGCTCTCTCTCTCTCTCTCTCTCTCTCTCTCTCTCTCTCTCTCTCTCTCTCTCTCTCTCTCTCTCTCACTCACACACACACACACACAAATATGGTCATTGTCATTGAAGTCATAGTTACTTTTAAAAAGTAACTAAGTTGGGGCAGGCCCTGTGGCGTAACGGTTAAAGATGCTACGCCGAGAGGCTTAAAACCACAGTGACAGGTCCACTAGACACCGCCCTCTCATCCCACTTTCACACTAACGCTGTCAACCAAATGACAGCTTGCGGCAAAAAAAAAAATAAAGAAATGAAAAAGCAACTTAAGTAAGATTACTGACTACACTATTTTTAGTAACCAAGTGTAGCACCCAGAACCCGGTGTTATGGTTACCACTATCAGAGGGGTACTAACAAGCTAGCACAGGTAGTCATTCATCGGGGTGAATGTAAAAGGAGAGAAGGTGCAAACGAAGTACGTTCAAGGGTTATTATAAGACCAACAACATGCAGATTGACGGTGGATTCCATTATGCGCGACCAGCGACACCGCAGCATGCTGTTTCCATTGCCAGCCTTCATATTCACGCGAGACCGCAGTTGACGCGATAGTTGCGACGTTCCCACACAGCGTCTTTTTCTAAGGACCCGAGTCCTGGTCCGGATGCATGTGTGGACGGCTGCACGCATGTGTGTGTGTTTCCCCCACCCATTCACGCGAGCAGAGACGGTTGTTTCAACAGCGTTGTCGAACTATGGAGAGGATGCGTTCCAGATATGGTAAATTATACTCATTATAACGATGATAATGCCATACATTTTATAATGTACATATCACAATATTCACAGATGAATTTATGAAACAACAACACAGGTTGATGGTCAAAATGTTTTAACATCTTGTAGATTTTTGCCACGGCGTTGCATGTCGACTCTTTCCATGTCTTTGTTCATCGACAGCGGGGTGAACATGGAATGGAATGGTGCAGTGGTCCAACTTCTTCTCCCAGATTCTTCTCCCACTTTCAATTTAATTCAACATACACATGCGCGCACACACACACATGTACACGATGCATTTCATTCATTCAACAATGGAGCACACGTTGATCTGCTATGTCCTCGTCCCTTGTCAATCACTGAACACAGACCACACGGTGTCGCTTGTCACACGGCCTCGTGCGGCACGATTCAAAAATAGACCGAAGCTGCATCACTGGCAATGGGGCACCCTCCGTTGACTACAATACACTTGATTTTATTGAACCGAACATCGAATGGATGGCGACAAATTTTCAATGTGAAGATAAGATCAGCGTTTGTGAGACTAATGTCCAAAGTGCACTTAGCTTTTTTGTTGTGCAGGTTTCCAGATGGGCCCGTAAGAGGTGCCGAGGGAGTCGGGCTCTGGAGAACCCAGGCATGGTGGTGCGATTAATCCAATGGAACAGTAAATTAACACTCTTGTTTCAGGTTGAAACTATCAAAATAAACACGCTTATAGGTTGCCTATCTACAAGGCCGGCATCGTCCAGGTGCCAGGACGATCTTTTTGAAGGAGGGGACGCCCAATCGGCGCCATTTTTCTTTGTCTCAAAGGGGGAGAGAGGATAGTCTCGAAAAGTAGTGCTCCCGAATAGCAGGTGTCGCTCATTTAGCAGAAACTTGCTAACCCTACATGTCAAACTATGAGCGGTGTCCCTCATTTTGCAGAAAAGTGGGTAACTGTAGATGGCACATAGTGTAGAAACATGTGAAGAGAAAAATCCTTTCTACTGCCTCACATTTTTTTCCAACCCATTTTGGGAATCGTACACAGCTTTTGTGTTGGGTTATACGTAGTATAGTATAGTTGGTAGTATAGGTTCCGCACATAATGAAAATTTAGTGACATGTCAAGAATATTGGGGATGAGGAGGTCGCCTAGGGGGATGTTCCCTGTGACCTAACACATCCCGGGGGTGTCTGCAGACCATGCAAGAGAGATAGAGATGGAGAGAAGATGGTTGTGGGGTGGCGGAAGAGGAGAGAGAAGACTGAGACGCTCCGTCTCTCCCAGTCCAGCTGTGAGTCTGTCCAGGTTGCAACCACACATCTGGGATGCATTCAAATGTGGGTGTATGGTTGTGTGTGTGTGTGTGTGTGTATGGCGGGGAGTGTGGGGGGCATTAACACATGTTTGCATAAAACGGTCCTTCATCTCTGCATCTTATCTTCACTTGTCATACTCGTTCTAATTTGCTCAGCATTCTTTGGGAAACTAGTTTCAGAGAGATGAAACACACAGACCCTAAACAATGCATGGACACATGCACACTAACAAACAAAAAATATAGGCATTCAAACGTGCACGCAGCTACAGAACATACGGTCACTCAAAATTTAAGGGATGCCTTTTCTGGGAAGCACTACGAGCACTTTACAAAAATCTGTTGAGTTGAGTATTATTTGTAGCAGCATTCAAGTATTCTTATTCACAGTATTAGTACTAGCAGTAGAATTGGTGGAGTAGGAGCATTAGTAGTATCATCAGTGTTCACCCACGCTGAAACACAGACAGCTCAAAGGCTGGCGGTATTCAGAATGGTGCCAAGACCACAGTTAATATCTCCACCGGATAGACTCTAATAGTCCTAGTAAGAGCTGCCCTGACGCCAACGATTGTGGTGACTCATGATTTGGTCGGAAAGTCATCTCTGTTGATACATGATTGCCAGATTCTCAGACTCCTGAACACTGAAGTGGTTGCTCTACATTTTTTGTGGGGTGGGGTGTGTGGGGTGTGTGTGTGTGTGTGTGTGCAATTCAAGATTTGAACTTGCACTGTTTTCAACTATGTGCCACCATCTGATGAGGGGATTAAATGTGCAGCAGCAGATTTTAATTTAAAATGTAATGTCTATGCAGATACTTCATGATGAATTGTGTTATGTATGTATGAGCACCAGATCTAAGTGACATTTTAAATCGTGGGTATGTCTTTCAGTGGCAATAAGTAGAGGTGGGAAGATTTTCCGATTCTTATATTAATCTCGATTCAGCCGTGGCCGAATCGATTAATCGATTTAACAAACCCCAAATCGATTATTTAAATACGCACATTATTTT
>OMKY01086917.1:0-13833 GCA_900302395.1 Bregmaceros cantori | reverse complement strand
GCTCCATCCATGGTCAACGGACGCGGACAAATTAAGACTGTTGCTCTGCACAGCAACAGCTTGAATGGCGTAGAGGTAGGATGCTCATCTTTCAGGTAATCGTCCTGGGTTCGAATCCTATAGGGAACACTTCCGCCAAGCGGCTTTTAGGAGGAGTAAGATTATGGGTTAGGTTTAGGTTTAGATCTTACGTTTTGGGGTTAGGTTTAGAGGTTAGGGTGGGGTTACGTTTAGGGGTTAGGGTATGGGTTACAGCAGGGCTAGCATTAGGGTAGGGTTTTGGACCCTAACAAAATAAGCGCATCGTTTTTGGGATTCACACTCACTGCACGCATGCGCAGATGCATCTTTTCCTGAACAATCATAGGATTTATAATTTGCATGCTGAATCATGTGGCTTAAGCCTTGGTCTGGTCACAACCAGCCGTGCTGTCTATGTGCCAAAATGTGGGCAAAATCGTATGACCGGTATGTGGTCAGTACGTGCGATTTTGACAGAGGAATTCAGGACAAACACACACACACACACACACAAGTGATCTGTGCTGTAAAATCCATTCATCATATTTTTGCTCCATGAAGTGAAGCGCGCGGTCGGTCCACCAATCCAATTGCTCAGCACGCCGGTCAATCAAGGAAATAAACACACCCTGCCCCTGTGCTGTGTTGCACTGAAAATGAAAAGTAAATTGCTGCTCTCTGCGTCGGGTGCGCTACGTCGTAGCATGTCACAATGGATACAACACGGTTTATTTGTTGCGCTGTGTGCGTTGGCTGCTTAGCGTCATCAGTGGAAACCAGGCGTAACTGAGATTCTGTTCTTTACCTCAACAGATGCACTATAAATGCGTTGTAGTTTAAGTGAGCTGCTGCTGTTTACCACTAATTGTGTGTTGCTGTTTCAGATGTCGCTTGGTACAAATGAGAAAGCACAATTGTTGCATAGAATTGAAGGCCTTTTAATGGTAAGTATGCTACTTTAAAAAAAAAGTTATGAAAATGTGGTTAGGCGTTGTGTCAAGTTGTACAAATAGGCCAGAGGGTACTGAAGGGTGGGGGGTCCAGTCCGGCATCTGCTCTGGACCCTGGACCATTGGGTCCAGGGTCCATTGGGGCCACAATGTGGCCCTTTGAGCAAAGTAGATGAATAGCCCTGCCCTAGCATGTGGCTAACTGGTGCTAAAGCAGTTAGTAGATCTGCGGCACACCCATAAAGACAGACAAAAGTTAGGTGGACACTTTCAAAGATGTAGCCGCTGGCGGCACACAGTTTAGGCTCCAAGGAAAACAATGAATAGTGTTGACACTTACAGATGATGTACCCATCTCTCTGTTGTCACTAAATGATAATGATTCATGATATTACATGTTCCCCTTCAAAATAAAACTCCTTCATTCATATTTCTTGTCCAGCAATCCACATGAGTTAAAACAAAGTCCGAAATTTGGACTTCAGACTTCACTCCTCTGCGCTCTGGCAGGCGCCTCAGAGCTCTGCTCACCATAACCGTTTCCAGTGTGTTTTTATGAATGACGTGGCAATAAAAGTGATTCTGATTGAAAAGGGGGCTTCTTGTTTTCCAGTGTAATCACTGAAACTACCTTTTAAAGTGTTTACATGGGTAATCCGGATTTTTGAACAAATACAGAAATATCATGCAAGTCACGAACTGCTGTGGTCATGGAATAAGCCAACACACACACAACCTTAAAATCAGTTTTAACTGCTCCTGAAAGATGCTTGACAAGGAGAGATTAATGCCAAGGCCATACACAACTCTAGGCAGCCCAACGTGATACATTCACCGGTCATACTGGTGCACAGCCAGGGTTTGGACACAATGCGCAGATCCACACACAACACATATTCCAGTCCGACTGCTGTACTTACTTCTGCCAAAGCTTTTAGGTCAGGTCTCTGTAACGCACAAAGTGTCTTACCTGCACAAACTTATCATTCCCAGAGTTTGCTGTTCTGAACGATGTCAACATTTCTGACCAATAAAAATACTCAAAATGAGGCGGACAATTGGCATTAGAGCTGCAACTAACGATTATTTTGGTCATCGATTAATCAACCATTTTGACTGGCGATTAATCGATTAATTTTTTTCCTTTGAAATCAGAACGATTATTTAGATATTTTTGTACCTGTGCCGGGGCGGAGCTGCGGAGCAGGTTATGCTTTTGGTTGCGTTGGTTTGTCCCCTGGATAACTGAAAAAGTTGAGTTGGTTTTGGAAATGACGAGATAAAGAAGTGATTCGATTTTGGTGCATTTCTGTAGCCTACAAGTAACATAACATAACTAGAAGCACTCAGATTGCTAACCTGCGCCGTAGTGGTACAAAAAAAATTGTACTTTTTGTGCTAGCAGTATGTGTGGCAAGCCATTATCAATGCAAGTGCTCGTAGAGTAGTAGCCTGGCGAGCCAGAACCAATGCATCGTCCACGCATCGCACATTGCTAGACGTTGGTAAAAGTTAGGAAACTGACGTTGGACCTAACCAATCACTCAGATTTTTACATGGAAAGTTCTCATTGACCACCCCGTGCACTAACCAGGTAAGGAACCTATCTGATCCATCTATCTGTAGGTGATTAAGTAGATTATGTCGCTTGTGGCCACGCGGCGTAACGTCACTACAGAGAACAGGGATCGTTCATTGACAATAATGAAGTATGACGTTTCTTATAGGCTACAGAAATGCACCATCACTACTTTCTTAAGTCATTTCCAACGACGCTGCAAAATTTCAAGCAGATCTGTGCTCAGCTTTTTCATTTATCCAGGGGACAAACCTACGCGACCAAAAACATAACCTGCTGCATAACAGAGCTGATTGGCGATTTGTAATCGGTCCACACAGAAAATTCACGGATCCTTTGAAAAGGTGAAAGACGGCCCGTATATGCAAGACCCTGGGTTTACCAGATCCAATGCAAGCGCCTAGCGATGTGTGGACGATGCGTTGGTTCTGGCACGTATTTAGTGGTGTTCAATCTAGAAAAAAAAAGACGATCACAATCAAATGAGGGCATATCACGATGTCACAACTTTACATGATTTTGGACAAAAGCCTGCAAGATTGAGTGAATGAGTGAGTGAGAGAGATGCACAGGCACTCACTCACAGACAGTCCCTGTGCTGCAGAGTTGACACGACGGCAAACTTGAACAGTTTAACTGAAGCGTGGCATTCATATGGAGCTCATTGGCTCATTCTAATCGGTCAACACAAAAAAAAAATCACTAATCCTTCGAAATGATGAAAGATGGCTGCGTATATGCAATGCCTTAATGCAAGCTGTTCCCATAGGCAGAGGCTCTGCGAATGTGTGTGCGCGAATGTGTCTGCGCACGTACAAACAATAATAAAGTAATTGGTATGTTAATGGGGCCATATGTTATGAATATACCCGATACATTAACTTTCAAATTACATTGTGATTTACACAATCTATTTATAATGGCAGATTGTGACTGTATAGAATCGAGTGATCTAAGATCCTCAGTTCGAACACAGCTAGTTGAAATATCATCTTTTATCACCCACATAGATCTACTATATTGTTTTTTTTAAATCACATTCTTCAGTTTCCTTGGTCCATAAATTTGTGCGTTTTTTTTTCTTAGATATGATTCCTGAATGGAAGTCGAACCAAATGCTATGCCGGATCCCCTACAAGTTCACCGCGGCCTGAATCAATGGGAGATGGTGGCGATATAATAGGATCATTGAACTGAAACAACCACCTATTTTTGGCGATGACTTATACCAATGAAGTTTGGCATTATAAAATAAGTTGCATAGTGCTTTGAGCATTGCCTAAATGTGCTTAATTGACAAAGATTTTGTTTCACATTGATACAGTTGTCATTAGCGATACATTAGCTACATTAAGAACTGTAACTGGAATAGAGCTGCAACTGATTAATCGATTATCGTCGATTATTAAAATAATCGTCAACGGTGCTGCCCAGTAGCTCAGTCGGTTAGGCAGTGCACTGGAAAGCACGCATATGCCTTAATGGCGTGGTGAGTCAGTGGTTCGAATCCCACCACCGACGTATTTCCCGCATGTCTACCCCCCATCTTAACCTGTTTCCACTAACCCTAATAAATAAAGCTTGGAAAAAAAAACAGCCTGAATGGGCTGGAAAAAACATTTTAAAAAAATAAATAATCGTGAACTAATTTGATAATCGGTTAATCGGCAGCGATTAATCCTTTACTTGTTTGGCCCATTCTCCGCTGAAAAGTGTTTAATAATGTTGTCTGTTGGCTCCGCCCATTCTCCTTGATACTGAATACAGTTAAGCCCCACAATGAAACATAATGGGTGAAAATCCAATAAGTTACCACGGAAGAGTAGGCTTTTCCAAGCTAATATTAAAAAGATGGAACTGTTAGCAATACATAAGGATAGCGGAACAGCAAAAGTTTGCAATATTAGTATTGCAAACTTTTAATAATTCTTTTTTTGAAGTTATTTTTTTTCCGGCGCCATTTTTCCATCTTTTATTGGATAGGATTAGTCGGAAACTGGGTTGAAGAGATCGGGGGTAGATATTGCAGACGAGACGAGCGTAGTCAAACTCGTGACACTGCGGACGCTGCGGTGGACACAGCGTCACTAACATGAACGGGGTCGTGTTGGGTGCGGTGTCCATAACCACTCGGCCAACGGGGACCCCTAAACTTTTAATAATTAATACATAAAAAATTAGCTAATTAAACGTCAGCAGAAATGGCCAATTAATCGATGATCAAATGAATCGTTGGTTGGAGCTAGGGGTACTACGGAGACTCACGGTTTGGACCGTTCCTCGGATCAGAGCTCACGGATCACAGATTTTTCGGATCATCGCAAAAAAGGAAAACGTCATTTCACCGGGACCGCGCGCACACGCACATACAGACACACACACTGGCGTACATACACTCGCACACGTTTCTGCTACACGAGGCTGTGTGGCAGGGAGAGTCGCTGTTTTAAACTGGAGCGGAGCGGTGTGTGGCCACGCACACGCCTAATCCGCGGTTCAGGCGCGTTCCGATCTGTTCTCAGTGTTCCGATCCGAATTTCGGATGATCCGTTGCACCCCTAGTTGGAGCCCTAAACTTGAATGGATGGAATCCACTCATGTATGACCAGACAGCTGGAGGGGGTCTATTACAATAGACTACAGTCAATGCAACCAATTCTCAGAAACACAAACATCTGCCGTGGAACGTGAGCAAAAATCAGATAAGGACAGACTATTAAATTGGAAATTCCAAACTTAGTCATGGCTGCAGCAGTTACCTTGGAGATTGGAATAATAACAACATGTTTGGGACAGTTGGGTGTGACGGCCCAATTAAGATCTCTGGCCCATGGACAGAGAGGTCAAAAAGCGGCCGCCCGGCTCTTTCAACACACAGATACACAGAAACATGAGGTTGCAACCCAACAATCTCCAAAATGATTTTTAAGTGAAGACTTCAAACAAACACACCTCAGAGAACATCCCCAAATGCTTGATTTTTTTTTTTTTAATTAAAAGCTTTTAGTTAGGTCTGGAAAGTGCAAAGACAAAGGCTGAGTCCGAAATCTCTCACTATATGGGGTGCACGCCATTTTGTAGGGGTGTCCGAATTCTCCATGTACCCTATATAGTGCACTCAAAGTATCCCACAATGGACCGCAAAAAGTAGTGAGCATCGAGTGTACACTAGACAAAGAAATATAACCCATAATGCATTGCGAGACGTTTTAAAATGACCTAAACTGAAAAAAAATTGCACGGCGGGAGTAAATAGCGACCGAGTGTGGCAAATAGTAAATAAAAACAAGTACTTTTGACTTTTTCTGATGATTGTTGAATTTTATAATTATATTTTTCATAATTATATTTTATTATAAATTTTGACGGCGCCAACTCTAGTATCCGAAAACTCGGCTGCTGATGTTGAGTGCACTATAAGTGAGTGCACTATATAGGAGTAGGGAGTAGGGGATAGGGAGCAATACTCCTCACCATAGTGCAGGTTACAGCACAGGTATGTATTGTAAATACATTGGTTTTATTCAAGGCTTTAATTCTAGCCTGGGATCGAGCTGTCCCTCTACTCCATATGAGTTCTGCCACACTAGGGGTGTAAATAATATCGATTTTGTATCGATATATCGATACAACAGCTGTCGATACAATGTATCTATACATTCGCAAGAGTATCGTTTTTTTTCTCGTCTATTTTTATCAATTTGCTTCTGGACATAATTCCTCTCCCGTGCTGCGGGTGGCGCTAAACCTATCTGGCGCCGTCCTCGCTTCCTTAACACACACAAACACAAACACGGTGTGTGTGCCATGGCCATAGACTGTATGTGTTTATTTACAGTCTAAATAAATGTATAATGATATTACAGCGGTCATCGATTTATTTCAAATTGTCTATCTAGCCTGTTGGGTAAAAAAAAAAAACGTAATCGAATAGTAATGTGATGAAAATTAACAAAAAGCAACTTAATCAATCATCAGGACTTCTCAGGACACTGTTGAGAACAGAAGCAGGCTGTGAAAGCAGCTTACTCTGAAATTTTTGAAGAACCGGCAATATTGACATGCATATGCAAATGTCGTTCGCCGTTAAACAACAAGAGAGGAAGAAGAACTAAATCAACTTGGCAAGCAGTCACTATTAGTTACTGTAGTTAAGTTATTAGAGAGTAATTTAATGATTCCATGGAATTCCGGCTTAAAATTTCATATTCCACGGGCATGAAAAATAAATTATGAAGCAAGTCTATTTTTCAAAATAATCGTATTAAATTAGTTGCGATTCCAATACACTGAAACATTGCTCTCATAAAATAATTAACAATCGATTGTTCCTTCTAGGCAATTTCAGATTTGTTGATCCTGGATATACCCATGGCTTTGAACCAATATTTTTTTCCAAACGGTTCGTTCCGAACAGAAACTGAATTAAAACGTTTCCGGTTACGAGTTCCACCAATAAATCGACGTTCCCAGAACCAGTTAGAACAAAAAAATATTGTTCCTGGAACAGTTGATTTCATTCCTGCCAGCTGTTTCAATTCAAGTTGACGCTCGCCAGAGACAGCGGACAGACCGCACAGTATTTCAACGAAAACTTTAAGGGACGAAATAAAACCTGTATTAACCAGTTACCATTATTTTAAAATATATTTTTCCGTTCCAGAACATAAAACCTTTAAAAACGGAGCCGTTAGGCTTATGGCTAGAAACCGTACCCCTATGAAGTGGGATACCCCTTCACAGCCACGTACGTTTGCTGGTACTCGAGTTCTATTCTGTAATATCTCGTACCCCTCCAAACGGAGTCTGCCTGTCCGCACTGCTACCTTTGGAGGGCTACAAAGCTCTCCCCATTACCCCTACCCCTATGGAGGGCTTGAAAACGAAATTATTTTTAAAACGTTCCGTTCCGAACGGTTCAGGCAGGTCTAGATTTAACGTTTTCGTTCTCGGAACCGTTCGACCACCAAAATATTGGTCCTGAACCGGTTCGGAACACAAACATTTCGTTTGTTCTTAAAGTTCCTTATATAGTGCAATGTCAAGTTTAGATATCGTTTTTTTACAACATATTTTTGGTGGATGTTCAAACTTCAGAGTAACAGTATTAACGTCATTTTCTTCCTCATCTGTCTACAAGATGGAGCCCCAGATGCATGGGGCTTGATGACTGACAGTGAAAATGGACGAAAATAGTCTCTCAGACATAGGATATGTTAAAATATATAGAGAACGGAAAAAAAACGTTTTGAACCGGTTTTGTGGATTTCATAATGTTCTGTTTCTGTTCCTGAACATTTGAAGAACTGTTTTTTCGTTTCCGTTTCCGCTCCTCGCGAAATTCCGTAAAATTCGGCTCGTTTTCGGTTTTCGTTCCTTGAACGGTTCAGAGCCCTGCCCGTCTGCCATAACGAGAATTGGGGAGGGCGCAGGGATGAATCGGGACCGTGTTGTGATTGTGGGTGTAAGATATACCCACCTTGGCCAGTCTGCCCATCTGGTCCTCTGCCAGGGTACTGCTGGTGCGTCCTGGGGTGGTGGTGGGGTCACTCCCGTCCCCCTCCACACCAGGCCATACCTTTAGGTCGTGCATGCCCTGCCGGAACAGTCTGGGAAGACAACATCCACAGCGGTTTAAACTCTGTTTTGGCCCAATTCCGATGACTGAGGTTAGAGAGTTGGCAAATGCCAATAACCTATATTCAACAGATATACACTGTAGTTTCTATAGTTTCTGATTTTATTGACAGCGTAAGTGTGAAAGGACGTCAAGAGAGCGAGGCCAATAGCGAGAGCCAATAAGACTATGTATGGGGCTGCCTTGGAACAGCAGTGGAGCTGCGCCACCAGCCAGTTCCAGTTTCTATAGTTTTTGAGCTATGAAAACCAAGGTTTGTTACCTGCGCCGGGGCTGCGCCGCGAAGCAGGTTATGTTTTTGGGAGAGTTGGTTGGTTTGTCTGTCCCCAGGGTTACTGAAAAAGTTGTGCACGGATCTGGATGAAATTTTGTACAGTTGTCGGAAATGAGACACGGAAGAATCGATTACATTTTAGTACCTTTCTGTCGTTAAGTAACATAATCATACTTAATCACCAACTTACCGAAAGATGGCTGGGCGCTTACCGTGCTCACGTGACCAGACTTCTGGGTCACAGGGACCGCTGGGAAATGTAGTTGGCACGTTCGCCGGTGGGAATACAGTCTATGGGTCAATTGCAATCGTGCTACTCAAGCACTTGCATTGATAATGCGTTGCCACACATACTGCTAGCACTAAAAGTACTTTTTAAAAGTATTTTTTTGTACCACTACGCCGCAGGTTTGCAATCTAGGAGTGCTTCTGGTTTTTGTTTTGTTTTTTTGGCAAGTGTCATTTTCCAATTTTATTGACAGGGTTAGTGTGGAAGGGGAATGAGAGAGTGGAGAAAGTAGACCAGCAGGACCTGTCAGTGAGGGGAAGTGAGCTCAAGACACTGTGTGTGCAAGCGAAAATACGGCACATGTGTCAATGTCTGTTAAATTGAGCAAAAGACAGGGGTTAATTGTGAATTACCAGAGGTCCCCACGTAATCCAATGGCAGTGCAAATTGGGCAAAATCCTCCCTTATGTTCCATGAGTTGTGCGTAATGCGAAATCTTGCATCCTACTTGGTACAAGATTAGACGTACAGAGAAATTTGCATTGGAAAGTGCAGTTCTTGTATCAATATTTTTCACAGATCAATTATTATGGCAAAGTTCAATCAAACTAATGTATATGTTGCCCTAGTAAATTACAAAATCAACTAGAAGCACTCAGAGATTGCAAACCTGCGCCGCAGTGGTACAATAAAATAGTACTTTTAGTGCCAACAGTATGTGTCGCAACCCATTATCAATGCAAGTGCTCGTAGAGTAGCGCGATTGTGATTGATGCCACCGGTGAACATGCCAACTGCATTTCCCAGCAGCCCCTGTGACCCGGAAGTCTGGTCACGTGACCGGTTTAGGTTGTGATCAAGTATGATTATGCTACTTAAAGGCTACAGAAATGCACCAAAATTGTATAAATTCTGCCGTTTGTCATTTCCAACAACTCGACAAAATTTCATCCAGATCCATGGGCAACTTTTGCAGTTATCCTGGGGACAAACAAACCAACGCATCCAAAAACATAACCTGCTTTGCGGCGCAGCCCTGGCGCAGGTAATTATCATAGTTAAACGGCAACATCTACAGAAAACAATAATACATTGACTGTGGTGAGTCATTTGCCACCACTAGAAGGTAAATCCAACTGGCAAAAAATGACGGTGTAAATCATTCTACTTATTTATTCAATACCAAAATGACAAGCAATGTATGCCGACCTATAATAGAAATATATAGTCCATGGTTAATCCTTGAATCCATCGGCCGTGGTCTTTTTGTTATGGTTGAATAACTGCTGCGCCCATCAGAGCCCTACACCGTTCTGCCTTACATGCGCACCTGTCCTAATAAGGCACACCTGGAGCAATTCGCGACTGGTGAGGCGTCACATCGACGTAAACCTTAAAGCAAATATATACATGCTCTAATGTAAAGTGTCCAAAATTAAAATATTTATAATAAACAAATTATAGATGTTCTTATATAACTAAATATTTATATTATTGGTAATAATATACATATCCATTCCATATCCATATTATTTATTGAAATGTCCTTTTTCAAAAATTATATTGTAGACCTAATCAGGCTGTAGAACATGAAGTCACAGGTGGGCAGCAGCCATGTTGGCTCCAGCGCGCTGTATGATTACACTCTCACTGCGTGCCCAGAGCGCAGAGACACGGTTCGAGAGAGAAATTACTGTTAAAATGTGCAAAATATTTAAAAAAAAGAAAAAATGTTGTGGGATACACAGCTAGAAAAGGAGAACAGAGTGAAATATTTAGAAAAGATAAACATTATTAACGGTTTGGACCCCTACCAAATAGACAGCATTTACCATTTACTGTGGTGGCCTACACCCATGGACATGGATGTATGCGCGCGTGTGTCTGTGTGTGTGTGTGTGTGTGCGCGAGAGAGAGTAGTCGAGGGACTTGTAATTTTAAAACTTGATACGTGATTGTGTACCACACACAAGGGAAGCAAATATGTCCGCAATAGTGAGTGGCAGGAATAGATTATTGTCCTCACTACATTCATTTGTTGATATTTGGTAGGGATCTTTTCTAAATATTTCTCTCTGGCCTCCTTTTCTAGCGTGTCCTGGTATATCCCACATCCTTTCTTAGATTTTCACATTTTTTTGTTATTTATATTTTACACATTTAAATACTTCTTTCTCTCTCGAACCGTGTCTCTGTACGCGCTGGGCATGCGCAGGATGAGTGTATGAAGTCACTGGTGTAACAGCCCTGTTGGCACCTAAATTGACTAACTGCCTTTGGAGAGCGAGATGGAAGCCTACCCATATTTTCCAAACAGGGTGACTGTGGTGCCCCCTACAGGGACGGCTTTACCAGGACCATAGACATCCCAGACTGTGAGGGCCACCTGGGCATTGTGAGGCAAGTCACGATACTTGACTTGCAACCGAAGCCACTCATTCCAACTGCAGAGAGAGAGAGAGAGAGAGAGAGAGAGAGAGAGACAGACAGAGAGAGAGATGGTGAAAGGGGGTAAATAAAGGGATGGTGGAAGTGGTAGGGTAGAGAAAGAGAGAGAGAGTAGAGTGAGAGAAAGAGAAATTGGAATTAAGAAAAATCTACAATTATAATTCATTTCCCAACCAGCAAAATCAAAGTGACTCATAGTTTCCGATTTTCTGTACTAAATCAACTAGCGTAACAATGATGTGCTGCCATTATTCTAGTTTATAGGAAAGTCCAAAGTGACAATTAACATGTATTTAAATTCTATTACAATATGATCACATTTCTATTTGTTAACATAGTGGCTCCACCCACCATTGTACTGCATACGTTTTGTGCAAATAGTTAACCGTTGTTGAAACAAGGTCAATGTTATACTGTATACTATGCTATACTAATGTAATATTGTTACTAGTTATATTACTAGTAAAAAGACAAAGAATCAAAATCACAATAATACAATGCTGATAGTTCACTGGCCAAACAAATTCCATTCAGTCCATCCATCATGGGTAGGATGGGGAGACTTTATTGATCCCAGAGGGAAATATTTTTGAGTTCAGGAGTTCATTTTTAAGCGCCTTGATCTAAGCTGAACTAGCCTGACAATCTGGTAAAATTGGTGTTAATGGTAGTTTGTGCAATATATTTCCATCAATGTCAAGAACCAAACCAACAAGGTAAGCCTTGTAAAATACATTTGTAAGGCTTACGATCACAGCGACTGATGTTTACACACTTAAGGCCAGATTACACTTCTACAACTGTACACACCAAATGTTGCTTGGGTCTGGTCGTAAACTAGTTTTGCTAGTATGCTTCAGCACACTTGGTCTGGAATTTCCAGCGACGCACAGCAGTTTCCCGCCAAAGCGCAACGGGGAGTCTATTCAAGAACTCGCGAGAACCCCAGCGGAAGGTCACGAGAGCTTCGGCGACACCGGCAGAAGTATTTATATTAGGGCTTCAACTAACAATTATTTTGATAATGGATTAATCAGCCATTTTTACTGCCAATTAATCGGTTCATTTTTACTTTAAAATCAGAACGATTATTAGCATTAATTCTGATTAAGAAACATTGTTAAAACTTTGCAATATTAATACTACAAGCTGTTTCTCTATCTCCATTTTATAGTAATAGCATGAAAGGCTACTCCTACAGGCTAAATTATAACATATTGAGCTTTCACGCAAGCTTACATGTTGTCTTTATTGTATTGGGGCCTTACTAGGGCCTTGACACTGGAAATATTACATTGGGAACAACATGTATTCAACATGTTTGAGCAAAGAATAGTCCAAACCATGAAACGATTAATCGATTATCAAATTGGTTGCCGATTATTTCAATAATCGATTATCATCGATTAATCGATTAATCAGTTGCAGCTCTAATTTATATCCAAAAAAAAAACAATTAAACTTTCGTCAAAGTTGTCCATTGTAGTGTAGCTCAGTTTTTAAAAATGACGTGCCCCGGCACCAAAGCGACAGACACCCCGAAAGGCATGCCTTTTCTCTGCGCACTTCCGTTTGAGTTCTGCGCGGGTTTGCAACGGTCTGATGCGTAGTCAGAATTTTTTTTTAGGTGCGTGACGACGGTTGCAGAGCCTCTGCGTGGAGAGCGTGGTCCCGCACAGAGACAGATATGACGGTTGCAAAAGCTATGTGCCTGAACCATAAATCTGCCTTTACGCTCCTCAAATCTACTCCTCTTTTAAACTGAAACCCAATTTGAGATTGCCCATCGCTCCCCTCCATTCATTGTTCCAATGCTGCCGAACTTATGTAGAGCCTGTTGATTGTCTGCCTCGATCTGAGGCAGACAAACAAACAAGTGGATTGTTCAGCAGAGGTGGAAAGAGTACTGAAAAATTGTAATTGAGTAAAAGTACCTTTACTTTGCTTAATTTGTACTCAGAGTAAAAGCCAAATTACCCATCTCAACTGTACTCGAGTAAAAGTACAAAATTACTTCATTTAAAATGTAAAGGGTAAAATGAGTAAAAGTCACTTTCAATTATTTAAGGAATTAACATTTTCACCATCCACCAATATGTTTTGTTATCAGTAACATGAGGGGGACTCAAATGTAATGAGTTAAAAGTACTGAGGTAAAAATGTACTAATGAGTACATTAAAAATTACACATTTCAAAAACTACTCATAAAATTACAAATTACTCATAAAAACGAATTAATTACAGTAATTTGAGTAAATCTAATTCATTATTTTCCACCCCGGTTGTTCAGGCTTGGCAGGTTAAAAGCAGAGATGGCAAAAGTACTGGGATTTCTTACTTGAGTAAGAGTAAAATACATTTGCAAAAAAACAACTCGAGTAAGACTACAAAGTACTGATCTCAATATCTACTCAAGTAAAGTAAAAAGTACAGGCTCAGAAATGTACTCAAAAAGTATTTTTGAAAGTAAAAAGTACATGCTCTAAAATGTACTCAAAAGTATTTTTGAAAGTATAAAGTACAAAGTACTACAAATAAAATGGTATGTAAAATGCATTTTTTTCAGTGTTAGTTTGTCAATTGCTCGAATAAATTAACCACTAGCCTAATTTATCTTATATCTCGGGACTAAATGAAATCCACTTATTAACTGGGACTGTACTCGGTATATATCAGCGCCCCCTATTGACTAA
>OMKY01086914.1:0-10213 GCA_900302395.1 Bregmaceros cantori | reverse complement strand
GTTAGAAACTAGTTTTTAACTTCCGACTGGTATCAGAACAGATGTTATCACAGATATGCAGACTATTGGAATTAGCTGCAGAATCTGCGGTTCGTCATTTGACCAGCCGGGCCGTTTCTAAACGACACTAAACATACAGACTAAACAGGCAGACAAGAATTAACTAAGAACAGGGTACAGAGCCAACAGGGTAACAGGCATGGCAGAAGTGCACTTAGCACTAACAGATCAACAGGCAAAACCGAAGTGCACTAAGCACCAACAGGAAACGGACATAAACATGAACAGGTAACGGCGGGAGAGCGGACTCTAGAACAGGGTTTGCAAACTTGAAGATACTGCAATCAACAAGTAGCAAGACAAGGCAGGGATCAGAACATAAGTTAAACTAAAACAGGGTTTGCAAACTTGAAGATACTGCAATCAACAAGTTAGCAAGACATGGCAGGGACACCCAGCAACCAACAGAGTGGCAGGGGAAACAATAATACTTACACTAGCAATATCCCGCATCAGACAAAGGGCTGCTACTTCCTTAAATAGGTCTGCATGGGAATCAAGCTAAGTGAGCACAGCTGCAGCCATTCAGCTGCAGGCTGAGAGCAGCAGACAGAAGCCAGGACTCAAGACCAAGTAAGACCGCCCTCTAGTGGACACCAGAGGCGGTTCCTGACACAGTGATGTAAATTAGGCTAGGTTTTTAGTCATTTATTCATCGACAAGTAACATTGAAAAAGTGTGCATTTTATATATAAATGCATTTTTAATACTTTGTACTATATGCATTCAAAAATACGTTTGCCTACATCTTGGAGCCTGTACTTTTAACTTTCAAAAATACTTTTTGAGTACATCTCTCAGCCTGTACTTTTTACATTTGGATCAGTACTTTGAAGTCTTACTCGAGTTGTTTTTTTACAAATGTTTTTTACTCTTACACAAGTAAGAAATCTGGGTACTTCTGCTATATCTGCTTACCGGTGGGGGTGTGGGTAGGCTATCAGTCAAGTAGCCATATTAGACTGTGCTTGGTTTGAGCTTTGATCCATAAAACATGCAATACTTCTATGACTGTGATGGAGAACCAAGTAACTGCTGCTGATGACGAGAGAAGCATACTTACTGTGTGCTCAAATCCAATATTGGGTTTGGCATTTTCTACCTTCAAAATAATATTAAAAGTAAATTGCAAGCCGCTACATCTCACGGCTGTGTCTGGCATGGCACGTAGCGCCTTGCTCATCTGCTGCAACCTGGTTTCCACAAACGCTTTTAAAAGTTTCTACGAAAGAGTGGGCTTCCATTTCAACATTTCCATGCTTAAAAAATGGAAATGTTGGTGAAACAGCAAAAAGTTTGCAATATTAATATTGCAAACGTTGAATGATAATTAAAATGTAATCATAATAATCAATGCTAATAATTGTTCCGATTTTAAATGAAAAATTAACCGATTAATCGATTAATCATCGGTAAAAATGGCAGATTAGTCGATTATCAAAATAATCGCTAGCTGCAGCCCTATTCAGAATATGAAACATGTATGCCTTTTGGGGCAGTCTTGGCATTCAACCAACCGGTGAAGAAAAGCCGATATCCACACTGGACGCGAAATGTGCTCCACACACACGGCCAGTTGAGATTGGCTGAGTCCCAGCCAATCGGCAATCCCAGAGGCGTGTCTGAAACCGAGTGAAACAACCTCCTCTCTCCAAACTACCTTAAATGTCTAGCTTCATGCATATACATGAGCTGCGTTTACCACGTTGACTTTGACCACTGCAAACACACCTGCGACACCTTTCTGCTTCGATCTAAGGCCACACCGGACACAGCGCACTGGGATAATTGTGACACGGACGCCGCCTTGCCGTACACGCTCGATCGAGCTGCACAAACTCGCACTACACCGTTTAAATTGTACCCCATTGCGCCGATTGATTAGTGGAACATTGGGGAGTTGTGAGATACCGACGCAATTAGCAACACCTGAATACCAAGCACTGGTCAATGAGAATGGCTGTTGCATGTCTTGTGCAAGACAATGCAGCTAATTAACATCCACACACCAAACGCAACAGAAACAAATCTAATCTATTGCAATAACACGCATGACCAACCATAACCGATAATGCAATATGATAGCATCCATGACCTACTGTAACCCATGTCTGAATATTAATATTTTGGATGTTATGATTACATATTCAGTGATATGATTAATTCTAGGGGCGATGACTAATCGATTATGAAATTAATTGGCAACTAATTTAATAATCAATAATCGCCAAGCAAATGAGTCAATATTGTTATCAGCATTTTTGTGCTGACATACGCCATCATTTGTCGACACAAATTTGGTATTAATTCATAATTTAAAAAAAATATTGCATGTGTTTCTGTCAGAGTAAGTAACTTAATTGTTCTGCACGTATTGGTTAAGAATAACCAAAACTGACTATTTTTCAAGTTGATGAGATCAATCTCTTACAATTGGTGTTTGCTGTGAATATTTCGGGTATTTTTTTCAAAGGAAAATATCCAACCGATTAGTCCACTAATGGTTTCAATAATCAGTGACTAACCGACTATTAAAATAATCGTTAGTTGCAGCCCCAATTATTTCCAACAAAAACATTTTTTTACAGAATTACTTACTTACTTACTTACAGTAGGTACGAATATTTTTAAAGAAGTGAACACAGTCTATGATTAGTTTTGATTTCAAAAATTAGTTTTGAATCCTATTTTGAGGCAGGATTGAAAGCCCTGGTCTATATGTGTATTTGTTTTATTGAGTCGTTTCACTTAATTCAGTTAATAGTATCAGTAGAATTCTACTATCCACTCTGTAATCACTATTTTCATCACAGAGGTCAACGACCGGGATTTAGATATCAACAATTGGATCACGACCCTACAGACACGCAACACAAACACAAACACACACACACACACACACACACACACACAGTGTGGTTGTGGGATGCGTAGTGAGTAATCTCATTTGACTGTCCTTCGACACATGCCCTCACACACATGCCTGGGCACATGTGGACACACACACACAGCTCATTTCCACCTATAGCAGTCTGTTTTCAATTATCTAGTAGTGACAGTGGATGGAGGGGCTGGGGGGTGGTGCTATGGAACCATTAATAGGTGGCACCCGGGCGCCCCGGAGCTCGCTCGCTCTCTCTCTCTCTCTCTCTCTTTCTCTCTCTCTCTCTCTCTCTCTCTCTCTCTCTCTCTCTCATTCTCTTTACTCATTCTCTCTCTGTTCCTCTCACCTTTTGTCTCTTTCGTTTTTTCTGTCCTCATCTCTCTCGCTCTCTCTCACACATACTTTCTCTCTCTCACTCTCAATCTGTCCTCAGACGTATCTCTCTGTTGCTCTCCCTTTCCCTTTCTCTCTCTGTCATGTTCAAACTGTCCTTAGATCTCTCTCTCTCTCTCTCTCTCTCTCTCTCTCTCTCTGTCCCCGTCTCTCCCTCGCTCTCTTTTTTCTTAAGTATTTTTTTGGGTGCAAGCGTTTTTCATTCTATATTGGGAGGGATTGGAAACTGGGAAAAGTTGGGCTGAGACATTACAGAAAAGCTGGAGAGGGGATTAGAACCCATGGCACTGCTCAACCTATGGTCTGAGGGCGCGCTCTATAACCTCTCTGCACCGCACCCCCCCCTTGTTACAATTTCTAATTGTGATCTCTGTGTCTCCACTTTGCTGCCTTTCAAACTCCTTCTCTCCTCATCTGGCACTCCATCTTTGCTTCACAATGTTTATCTTTCTTTCCCCCCTCCCCCTTTCATTCCTCTATCTCTCTCTTTCTCTCCCTCCGTGTCACTCACACTGCATTAGCGTGACATTGCGCAGCCGGCCTAGCGTTTGCCGAAGCATGCGGCAGACTGCTTGGAGAGCTGGGAATGTATCTGCGAAGTGCAAATATAGACGTCATTTAAACGGCTTTACATAACATTACAGTCACTTAATCAACGCCTTTAGTCAAAGCCATTTACAATACAGGCATTCAACTGAGGAAGAAGGGATTCATCAGCAAGACTTCCGTAGCAAAGACCGTGCATGACGAGACATCACTAGGGTGTCTCCTGTGCTACCTTAAGTCCTGATTCATACACTATGGATACAGATGAACAAGGAGTAGTGTTGTATTAGCCAGGTGTCATGGGTCAAACACAAACAATTTAGAAACCCAGAGAGGAGGCAGAAGGGAGGGTTTAAGAACCCTTTATTTACAACTCAAAAATGTATTATTCTTTGATCGGAGTGGAACCCTTTAGGGGTTGACGTATAATGAACAGGAACTATCTAATCGTCCATGGCTTCGTCGTCAGAAACACTACTCATGAACAGTGTCCACCGGGACTGGACCAGGTACGGGTGGAGGCACCCGGGGGTCATGCTGTACTGAGACTTTGGGGCCGCATCTCTCCGGGTCGGACGCAGCCTTAAGTAGGGGCGGACTGTTAATTGTGGATGCGGGGCAGCGGGCGGCGCTGGAGGCTCCGCGGACGATCCTGCTGCCGTTCGTCCAGCCGTCCGCGCTGACATGTAACACCTGGCAAGCCAGAACCAACTAATTGTCTCACGCGTCTAGAACGAACATTGGGCCGGGTGTCGAGAGTATCAGTATTATTTAAAAAAAAGTTATCCAATCAGAGCACAGTAGGCGGAGCAAGTGACGTTGGCATGTAACGTACCAAACTCCGCTCATATCTCTCATATCGCAGAGAGAACCGCCTCAATGTGGCCCTGATTGGCCAGTTGTCGATAATCTGATTTGTTGGATTCGCTCGACACCAGACCCAATGTTTGTTCTAGTCCCGTGCGATACGTGGACGATGAGTTGGCTCTGGCTTGCCAGGCGAGTGTTGTATCATAATTTAGCGCCTTTTGGAATGAATTAAAAATAAAAATGGGTAACACAAACATTGGATATTATCAATGATATGAAAATGTGAATATGACCTAGGCCTAATATACAGCCAAATGTATACACTGAGAGAGTTCACTCCATTCACTACAATACACATTCATGTACAATAGTGTCACTCTGTACAGACTTCACATCACTCCCAAGTACACAATCTCTCTCTCTATCTCTCTCTCTCTCTCTGTTTTTCATCTCCACATCTCTCTCTTTCTATCTTTCTGGCTCTCTCTTTTTTCTTTCTCTCTCACCCTTTTTCTCTCTCACTTCCTTTCTCACATTTTCTATCACCATCGAGCTAGCTTTAATCCTCTCTCTCTCTCTCTCTCTGTCACCCTCTCTCTCCCTCTCTCTACCTTGTACTGATCTGATCGTCCTCCTTATGTCTCTTTCACTACAGACAACACAAGGCTCAGAGTGTTCCCCACAGGTTGATTACTTGGGTTCATTGGGCTTTTGTGGCGAGGACGGACTGTTCTGGTATTAATCATGATCCTTGGCGTTATTAGTGTTGTTCAGCCCATACAGCCGTCATATTTATAATGACTTGACACATACATTGTGAAGTTAAGTGGAGATCTGCTGCCATCTCGTGACGAAGATTTGTTGTTATCAATGAGTGAAAAACGTACTTACCTTTTACTCCCCCGCATTGGAATTCTCTACTGAGCCCTCATCCTCAGAGTGGACCAGTCAACAACTCACACACCCCTACCCCGCACCAAGAACGTACCCGCCGTGCAAACGGTGTGCCCACAATGTGATAAATAAATAAAATTCATTCATTCATTCATTCATTTCTACTGGCATCTGGTGGGCAATGGTAAAAATATCCCTGTCTTTGGTAATACCAAACATTGAGACTTATGTTGTCAAGTTTTGAAAATCTGAGGCTTGTGAAATAGATTAAAAAGACAGAACATGACAATCTGCATCCAATTTAGTCATGTTATGTAATTGTTAGTGGAAGGTAAACATTTGTATTTATTTTTTTTATTTTTGCCATGCAATTCTGGTAAAGGGTTAACTTCTACCGGCTCTGGCTTTGGTGAAGCATCTTGCAGGGTGAGCAGGCATGGGACAAGCTGTGAAGTGTTGCTGAAAGATAGGAGGGTGACACCGAGTGTAGGGCGGTCACACAGATTGTTGGGCGAGCCATTGCCAGGTTAAGCCTCTAATCCGCAAGGAAATCGATGAACTCGACACTGATTCCTGAGATGGTGCTGAGCTCAGTCATGGCTTCCATTCTGGAAGGCAGGGGATGTCATGTTTCTATTGTGAATATTTTCCACTTGGGATGGCCTGGGACTCATTTTTGTTAAGTTGAATTAAGCTAAATTATTTCACTTCAACGTGAATATCCACACCGGCCATATCCGTTATGCCCTGCCATATATAGCACTCTCAAATGCCATGTAAAGTGTTCTCAAAATTCTGCTTTCAGGTATTATTGGAATACCATAGAGAGACAACCCAAGCGATAACGACCCATGTTGGTGCACACTCTGCTAGTCTCATTCTGCTAGTCTGGTTGTCGGGATTCACTGCCCCTTCTGTAAAACTAACCCAACTGTGACCAGCAAGTAGCATGTTGTTTCCCCTCGCAGCACAATAGATCCATCTGAGTCATCTCCATCATGAATTCACCCTGCTTTCGCAAAAAAAAAAAAAAAACAGGACAGAAATAAACATAAGTTTCTCTTTTTTTAATTAAAAACAAAATATATGAAATCAATGTCAAGCGGACTTTTAACATAAAAAACAATAAACAGTTTAAAGTGCACATATCTTCCATAAGACAGTGTCTGAATGACACGATATAGTGCAATAATCACATCATCATCTTCATAAACAATTTGGAGAAGCAGGAGAACAAGTTAAAGTGCAATAACGCACATTTTCAGTTCTATGTGTAAATGTGTACGGCCCTCTGTCACTCTGGCTCCAGTGGACGAAAAGCGATACTGTTTATTATTGTGGTGTGGACCGCGGACCACATGTGATCTTAATGGATCACAGATCAACAGCCATCCGGTGCACCCCTACTTTGTCCCAACCGCCACGAGATTGCTCAATGACGGATAGACATGTCACACTCGGACAGTGCAGTGCACAGTTCTATGTTTGAGTGGATGAGACTGTAGTTGCCGCCACTAAATACCCGCCTCGGATTAGGCGACCTCTCTAGTCGTCCCTCGCCAAACTGAGCGAGGGTCGGCAAACCAATTTGGGCTCTTGGCCGTGATAAATGTGCAGTGAGCCATCTTGATACTCGCTCTATGTCCGCGGGAACGGTCTGAGCTAATCGCAAACAAAAGTGGCAGGGCGACCGGCCAGCAGGCAGGGGCAGATCAATGCTGCCAAGTAGCGAGTCATCCAGCCAGAGCCATCCACCGAACCAACAACCACACGGGAAATAATATCACATCTGCCGCATGTTGAACCTAATAACCGTGCATCTACAACTTGGATCCATGTTGGTGGTTCGAAAGGTAGCTTGTCTGGACAAGCAACATTTGAGTAAAAAAAATAAATGAATCTGTCGGCAGCTGAATAAAAAAATATCATTAAGGGAAAACTGGCTGGAAGTGTATATCAGGCAGCTATATTAGGCTACATACCGCAGGTTTCACTTTCATTAGAATGTTGTGTTTTGATGCATTGATGAAACTAACTAAATATTAAAATACACTAAAGAAATCATATTTGTCTCTTGGAATAAAATGAATATATTTATACATAATCTAATTAGATTAAAAAATATATATTCTGGGGAAAAAACACAAAAACAAACAAACTAGAATGGACTTCACTTCATTTCCAGTGGAATACAGACGGCTGACATTAAAATGCAGCTTTCTGAAAAGGTAAGTAGACAAATCACAGACTCACAGAAATGAAAGAACTCAGCAGACTAATGGCAACAATGAAAAAAATGTTCAAATCTATTTCCTAGGCACACACACATTTGTACATGTTCATGGTCATTTTGACAGAGCTGCAACAGCACTCGTGGGGTGTGATAGTTACACACAAACACAAAAATGTTTACATGCTTATGCAATATTTCCACGTTGTAGGCAATGTAAATAATGCAACATGCAGAACCTGCGGCGCTGCTCGACCTATGGTCGGGGGGACCCGCTCTTTAACCGCTGGGCCACTGCGCGCCCTCCGGCAGGCCTATGTTTAACGTTTTTATTCTCTGAACCGTTCCGCCACCAAAATATCAGTCCTGAACTGGTTCGGAACACAAACATTTTGTTCATTCTTAAAGTTTCTTATATTCTGCAATGTTAAGTTAATAGAAAATATATTTGGTGGACTTTCAAACTTCAGTGCAACTGTATTAACGTAAAAACCATGTTTAAAACGCCATTACATTCACTTCCTTGCCTGTCCACAAGATGGAGTCCCAGATGCATGGGGCTTGATAACTGACAGTGAAAGTTGGATTTTTTCGTTTCCGTTCCTTGAACCGGTTCGGAGCCCTGTGTATTATCGAGTTTTGGTCATTAGTTGACACTGTTTGACACAGTTCCACGCTAATACCGTACTGTACTATTTGTTGTACGAGAAAGCCGAGTCACATCACGAATACGTCAATTTCAAAACTTTGTTTTTGGGAGGACCTCAGAACGCCCACCCTTTTCAAAACATGACTCTTGACGTCACCTCAACTTTAAGGACAATGAAAGGTGCGGCCTGGAAAACTCTCGGCGTCCACCTGGGAAGCCAACACTCGCACACGGCAGTTTACACTTTAGATCATCTTGGAGATGCTGAAGTCAAGTCGATGGTCATTAATAATGCAGCCTCCTCTCCAGCGTTGTTGAGGGAGAGAGGCTCAGGCTTATATTGAGTGCACAGTTTGATCATATATTGGATCCTCAGTTTGAAGCAGTGCGTTGGCTTGCATTAATCATGGATGACTTGCGCTGTTTTGATGCACACTGCCGAATCTAACCCGCTGCTGATCTCCGCCCAGACGACACTCGCCAGCTAGCTGTCTGTTCCCTTCAAAGCAACGCTTGGCTTTCTTCTGGCTAGCCCTCACCGTCCGAGTTAAACGTGTTTCTAACTTCATTGCAGCAAGGTCAAAACTCCTTTCACACTGTCTTAGAACCAGGGCTTGAAAACAGAATTATTTTTTAAAATGTTCCGTTCCGAATGGTTCAGACACGTCTACATTTTCATTTTCGTTCTCGGAACTGTTCCACCACCAAAATATTGGTCCTGAACCGGTTCGGACCACAAACATTTTGTTCATTCTTAAAGTTCCTTATATTGTGCAATGTTAAGTTTAGATGCAGACATAGGATATGCTAAAATATATAGAGAACAGAAAAAAAAAACGTTTTTAACCGGTTTTGTGTTCATGATGTTTCGTATTATGTTCCGGAACAGTTTATCTTTCCGCTCCTCGTAAAATTCTGTAAAATTACGGTTTCCGTTTTCGTTCCTTGAACCGGTTCAAAGCCCTTAAGTTCTGTTAAGCTACAAGTTGGAGCCTCTGAGATAATGCAGCCACCCCGTTGGTCGTTACGCGGTCACATGCAGCGGTGTGAGGCATCTCGGACGCACCGAGTGCGAAGGAAATGCAACTCATTTGACAAAAATATTTTCGGTAACTTGAATGGAACCTGAAAGGATATGTAGCAAACACACCCTCGTCCCGTCCAAATGCAGTCGATGGTCAGGTCTTCTCGTCCAATGGCAGCCATGCAGACGGCGTCTTTTTGTCTCGTCGGGTTGCGGTAAGGTTCCACTTGGGGAAACGAAAGAAATCTAACTTGTGCAATGCGCGATGATGCTCCACAGCCTTTAACGCAGCGATTCCCAGGCATGTCGGCTCTCGGCAGCGCTTGCGCACCGTGTGCCTGCAGGAATGTAAACAACTCCACATGCATATCCGCCTGAAACAAGGAGGTGCTACTCTTTTCATGGAAGCAGGCTGCTACGAGTGATGTCACAATCTCGTTCCCAATACTATAGTTGCAACGCTTGTTGAAATGCATTCTTGGATTAATTGCTGTTACAACATTACTCAAATCCAATTGATTCACAAATGTAGAAAAATACAGTTAATCCAAAATATTCCCTAATAATTGCAGCACTTATGACAACCTGCTGTTTCCAACTAGTGGTGAGATACCGTCTTACTTCTGCCCCACGGGTGCTCACCAAGAGGTCACCCCATAAGAAATGAAAATATTAACATTTCGCCAGCTTTGCAAAAAAAAAGGCCAGGATGCCCTTTCTCTG
>OMKY01086908.1:0-13527 GCA_900302395.1 Bregmaceros cantori | reverse complement strand
CTTTGAAATTGATGAGTGTTTCCAGAGGTGGCATTTCAGAGTGTATTGAAAAGTTAGGGTCAGTACTTTGATTCAAGGAGAATGAGGTCTGAACCTCAAGTCCTATATTTAAACCAGGGCTTGCAGAGCAACAGGGGAAAGCTGTGTAATTTCTTGCTGTTCCTGAAAGACATGACAAACTATTGTCTTTAATGGCAATGATTGGAGCTGCAGGTGTAGAGTCTAGCTCTGCTGGCCATTGAACAGACACTGGTCAAGTCCTTGGAAAAGACACCAAGCTGGTACGACAGGGTCACAGACTATTTTCTGGAAAACGAACGGAGGGTTACGTATATATAGACACGTTTTATGATGCAGGACGACAAATTGGGCTTCCCCTCCTTAAAAATCCAGCATCCGCCACTGCTCTCTCTCAATAAAGAATGAAAAATGGGGTTTGCGCCCAAAAAATAACTATGAATTATTTTTATATGTGTATGCGTAAGTACATTTATTTAAAGAGTATGTAATGGCGTATTCGTATTGAAGTTGTTTCCCCAGTTGTCCTATACCTGTTTCGCACAGAAAAACAAAATGTCACACCTGTCCTACATGTCGGAGTGCGTCATACAAAAAGGAGAGAGCTCACCGAGTTCGCCAACTGTCACATTGCGTTTCATTTTTCCTTCTGCTGTCTTCAACACACTGCATAGCATAGAACAAGGCCATGTATTCAATGTTATTTAACAAAAGTCTCCTTTTCGGGCGACTCACACACGGCTTGCTCTGCAGAGCTGAGCAAGCGTCCATTGTATTTGCCCCTATATAATGGACGTGAAGTGGTAAATTATACCACATAACCGCACATATACGCAGTGTTGGGCAAGTTCACATTTAACATGAACTTGTTCACATTTCAGTTCACTCCTTGTAAAATGAATTTGTTCATTCGTCGTTCATAGTTCATCTTTTTGAACTATGAACAGTTGGCTCCCTAAAATGAACTTTTTAGTTCTTTTTTTCTTTTTTTTTAACCTTGCTGTCAGCTATAATTGGTCAACATTATTGACAGTGTACAAGCAGAACAAAATGCAATATTTAACTGTTGTAATGTTGGTTGTTATTGTTACATAAGGGGCTGGGTTAGATTTGCAGTAGGATTTTTTTTTTTTTAATAAACATCTTGTTCACGTTCGCCTAAGATATGAAGGAGTTCATGAACTATCGTTCTTTGAACACGTGGTGGTACAACGTGCATGATACCACCAAAATGACTGCCGGCTAGCCGTGACTCGTGAATCACGGTTCAGTGTGATTTTACGGGTCAAGTCCTGTGTAGAAAAGCTGTCACCAGTGAGCTGGGGGTTGAGGCCGTGGAGCTGGATCCAGAAGACGAGTGAGAGAGAGAGAGAGAGTCCATGTTTATTGCCTCTCTTCAGAGGACCTGTGGGGTGTGTAGGTGTGAATCGCTCCTGTCTCATTAATGCATAAATAGACTAGGTAACAGGGAGAGAAGGGACATCACTGTTGAGACACCATCCACCACCGGCACACATTGTCACTACGCAGTCATGGGACTAGCATGCTAATAACGCTTTTCCCCTGCCACACGAGCGGATGCACACGTGGACACATAAACTACTATGCACAGACACATGCACCTGCAAACGCGCACAACCGACTCCCGTAAAAGTGGGTGCACACACACACACATGCAGGCACACACATGCACACAAAAACCTGTGCGTCTCCTTTTAGATCTGGATGCACGCAGAATGACTTGCACACATAATAAAGACATACGCACACACAGAAACTGAAATCTTATTGCCATTTTACAGTGGGATGTATGTGTGCGTGTCTGTCAGCCGTAGTGGTACAAAAAAATATTACTTTTAGTGCTAGCAGTATGTGTGGCAACCCATTATCAATGCAAGTGTTCCTAGAGTAGCGAGCCAGAACCAACGCAACGTTATTTGACTCATTGTCTACGGGTCATGATCAGCTAGATATTATCAATTGGACAGGACAGTATAGAAGGAAAAAAATGTTCTTGCTTATTAACTGATTCCTGATCTCCATCATTAAAGACCAAGTTCATTCTCAATATAACTGCAGGCAGAATAGGATGTTCAATGTTAACCTTCATTCACGTAGAATGTCTCCTGACTGCTGTGGGCCTTAAGATTGGATCAAAAAAGCTGGCCAAACTCATCTGAAGGTGTGTGCCAGTGTTAATGTCTCCCAACTAATCCAATCAATATGCTTAATTAATGAGCTTCTCACAAATCTTCCGACCGTCGGTGCCACCAACTCACACACACACACACACACGCGTTGCCAGGCGGTTCTTAATCTAAATCTGAAGGTAAATTAACGAGTGTAACACAGCTTTAGATTCTAATCGACAGAGGAGGGAGGGTGGAGGTTGTCTTTCCATTGATGTTAGTCAATTGATCTTTTTTTCTCTCTCTCAGCAACACCTTAATTTAGAGGAAAGCACCACCAATAATTCATACGGATACTTATTCTTCCTTGATGTTGATACATATCTATGTTTCCTTGTTGTGTTAAATCAACTAAATGACGAAATGTCACGTTTCTGAACGTACATGTCAGATAAAATCATTGCAAAAGCATTAGTAGACCCTTGTGTAGCCCATAAGGTTGACGGGACATTCTGATGTCCCAAAAGATGCAAAGATGGCAAAAGTACCCAGCTTTCTTACTTGAGTAAGAGTAAAATACATTTGTTAAAAATACTCGAGTAAGACTACAAAGTACTGATCCAAATGTCTTCTTGAGGGAAGTGAAAAGTACAGGCTGAGAAATGTACTCAAGAAGTATTTTTGAAAGTAAAAGGTACAGGCTCTAAAATGAACTCAAAAGTATTTTGAAAGTATAAAAGTACAAAGTACTAAAAGTAAATGTGCATATAAAATGCACTTTCAATGTTAGTTTGTCAATGTTAATGTTTGAATAAATTACTAACAACCTAGCCTAATGTATCTTATATCTAGGGCTCACCCAGGGACTAAATGAAAACAACTTTTTAACTTATTAACTGCCACTGTACTCAGTGCTTTAGCACCCCCTACTGACTAATTCCTATTTTACATATTGTCCTACCCGGTTGTTGCGCAAAAAAAAGTAACAAGCCTGTTTTGGGAATAGTAAGGAGTAGAAGTACTTACAGAAAAAAGTACTTCTTAAAGTACAGATACTTTAAAATGCAACTTAAGTACAGTACTTAAGTATTTGCACTTTGTTACTTGCCATCTCTGGTAACGCGTGTGTCTGAGCAGTGAATCATGGGTAGTTCACTTATTCACGGTTCTAATACAGTGCATGTACAATAGACTATGCTGAGTGTCAGTATGAAGACTGAACGAGACTAGTCTAAGTCGGCAATGGGGTCTTTAGGCCATATGTCGGTGGCATTTACACCATGATGCCTGGGTCCATACACATACCGTGTGGCCCCGACTTGGACGGTTGCTCAATCTCTTCCTGATTTGATTCATTCTAAGATTCCCCCATGTGCATCCAGCAAAAGTGACAAGCTTCCCACCAGAACCAGAGAGAGATCAAGAAGCTGAGACAAGACCCAGTCAAAATTCCACGTCCGTCTAGGCTATTGACACACCAGAGTAAATGCACGGACCGACGCCGGTTTCATTCAATACCACATAGTGCCAGAGAGGGGCCTGTCGGTCACTGGCCAAAGTCTAGCAGCCTGGTAGCGCTACACTGCATGGCCGTCATTGTGAAATAATGGATGGATCACACACAGTCAGTCATGTCAAAATTCAACACCACATTGTCCCAAACAACCAACCTGTTCCCCCCCGTTATCTGTCACACAAATACCACCTACATCCGTGGGGCAGAACAACACATAAATGCATCATTACAATACAGCCAGCTGAACTCCTATGTTAGTTTCCTACGGACGTTTCGACCATAAACCAGATGCCCTCCGCAGTTCAGTTAAGTCACAGGGGGTGATCAGTCCTCCCCGTTGCAATTATTCAATTCCAATTAGCTTAAATAAATCATATTATTTTTGGATGGACACGCCCCATCTGTGTTACACATGCACTCACTCTCTGTTAGCAGAGCTTCACCCTATGGATAATGGAAGCAACTAATCACTTTCAAATTTTACCTATGGTTCTACTCATAAAACTACGGTTTATGAGTGGTTACACGACCGAAGTTCGGTTACACAAAATCAAATAATTCAATTGGGCTAAGCTATGGTAACAAGTCCTACTGCATGCCAGACTGAACAGACGTATGGAGTCGAGTTAGGACTGTATCGACTTGGTTAAGATCAGGAATGAAGATATTTCTGTATGAATTCTCTGTGGCATTTTTTCTTTTAAGTTGATGCTACAAATGAACCTTTCTGTTTAAGGACATTTCCAAACATTAGCAAACCTCTGGAAATCTATACCAAACATATCTAAAACTAGAGACCTGCCACCTACAGTTCGAACTAAAGCAAAAAAGTCTGTCTGGCGGACTTTTTGTGTTGGTCTGAAAACAAATCCTCGAACTCTGGTGCGAGCTATACACGCGAACCGAGATCGCTTCAGATACGAGGTCTCGGTCCTCTTCAAAGCGAACCCTGGTGCGGGTCAGCGGATGGATGAATAAAGCTGGACCAGGATGCGAGAGACAAACGCCATTTTTCCCAGCGGCCCCTGGACCCAGAGGTGTAGTCTGTGACTGCACAGCGATCTATCTGTAAGTTGGTGATTAAGTTTGTTACTTATAGGCTACAGAAATTCACCAAAATGTACTCTGCAAAATTTCATCCAGATCCGTGCACAACTTTTTCAGTTATCGAAGCGACAAACCAACATGGCTAAAATCATAACCTGATTCTCGGCTACATCCGGGAGTAGGTAAATAGAACAACTAGATACAGTAATCTAGTGATTTTTATTTAACCATATGACATGTATTCATGTTCGTATGCAAAAAAAACACACACAATCACATGTATTTTGTTTACTAGGCCAAAAACAAGTATGCACACATGGTTGCTTCCCTTTTTAAATGTTTTCAGCAACAAGACTAATTATGTCATTCAGTTTGCCTAACACAACACATGGCTATATTTCACGGGTAATTGAACCCGAACACAGAATGGTTTCAAGTTTATTTAAAATCTGGTTTAAAACAAACTAACTAAAAAAAGACAAAAGATGAGAAATGCAGTCATTTCACAAATGGCAGGCATAAAGCAGGTAGCTTGTCTAGTTGTGGGTGGCTGGAATGTGACTGCATTTAGGTAATTCAGAGAACACATTTTACAGGAATACCATTCATTTGATCACGAAAAAAAGATACGTCTTGAATTGGAAAGGTAAATAATGAATAGACGAGTTTACGTGCGAAACACTGGGAGTCATTTTGTCCCGCGCTTCTGCAGGTCACTTCCGGTGCTTATATGCATGTATATAAAGTCTGGTAGAAGGCCACGATACGTGGACACCAAAACACACAAAACGCACACCACTTAAAAATCCGACCACTAGATGTCGCTCTATGACCAGTTACACATCACTCTCCTTGCTTTGTTAACTTTTTTGTATAAATATTGATGAAATACAGTCAAAATCCTATTTGAAGTTACTCACCGAGTGGTCACATGTTCTTCTGGACCAATAGACTGGCTGCTTTTACTAGTTCTTCCAAAAGGAATGAGACAATGGAACGGATTGAATTGATTATTAAATCACACGTTTGTGGGTCACAGATCCGCACGAGAGCATTTGGGTGTGGAATAGCACACCGCAAGTAAATAACCCTGTAGGTGTGTGCTCTCACCAAATAGTCATGTTGAAAACATGAACCGGATGTACCCCCCGAACTCGTCTATAGCAGCAGAGAATTTGAGACTCTGAGAGAAATTATATGGGAGAGGGAAGGAGAAGAATTGGTGTGTGTGTGTGTGTGTGTGTAAACATATAGGTAACAGTTTGACTTCATCGTTGTATAATCAACACTGTTAACTAAACATTATTAATCACCAAAATAATCTTTGAAAACGTGAGCACTTTCTTAAAGATAATTGAAACTGCAGTCATGTACCATACATTAAATAAAAGCTAGAACTCTCCTCATCAGCCATTTTGAAATGTTATTTACACAAGCTTGAATGGAAAAGTAAACAGCTGAATAGAGATGTAGCCCGCAAGGCAATTATATGATATGGTGATATGACACGATAAGAGATGACCTTTATTTGTGAGCTGAAATTTGTTTTGCAACCCAGCAGCCGTTGTTGTGTGCGACATAGAAAACATGGAAATACAAAAAACAGACATCGAACAAAAACATACACCAACACTGTCGTTTCACATTGAGAACAAACATGTACAGTACACACAGTACATGGAGACATCAAGTCAGAGCACTTTTTTGTTTAGCTCCTTGTTTATCATCGGAGTTGATTTCAAATCAAATCAAACTTTATTTATATAGCACTTTTCATGCAGAGCAATTCAACATGCTTTACAGCAACACCACAAAGCAAAGGAACAAGAACAAATACCCACATACCCATACAAATACAAGAGCACACACAACCACACACACCGGCAATGGATTTGCCATTAAAATGATAGACATGGCTTGGCACCGAGGATATACAGCAAGAGGAAACGCTGGAGTACTAATGACAAAAATAAATTCTAGAATATAAGAAGATGAATGAATACAGATAAATAAATAAAAACAATAAAAATATTTTAAAAGTATAGTAATAAAATGATGATAATGATAAAAATAATAAATAATATATAAATAAATACATAATTAAACAAAAGTATCTAATGCAAGGATTTGAAAACAAAGGACTTCTGACCTTCTTAAAAAGTGGTACTTCCTATCGTCTAGGTATTTTTTTGTATTTGAGTAATGCAGATTAATCGAGCAATCACAGATACCTCTACAATCGACCCTTGGAGACAGCAAGACAGCTAAAGCAATGTGGCAGTAAAGTGCTGTGTTTGAAAGGGTCACCGAGGGAGTGAGAGAGAGAGAGAGAGAGAGAGAGAGAGGGACGGGCGAGAACAGTCTTGCGTGCGGACCTCATTATACGCTTACTAACAATCAATTAGACGAGTGTCACACACACACACACATCGCTGAAGAAAGCGGCCCGTCGTGGTTATGGTTAATTATTTACGTGCAGATTGTTTGGGGGGTGAAATAAACAGACACCATAAACAAAATGATGTCATGCTTCTTCATTTGATGTGCTGGCTTTACCCCCGATGAAGGTCCAAAAGCATTAAGTTCACTACACTCTCTTGAGAAAACAACGGATGTGCTGGGAAAATGTTGCATTATTCCACACAGGGCAGGTACGATTTTGCAATAGGGATGTTGCCCGTGATGTCACGGCTTGGCGGTAGCCATTTTGGGAGTATGATGTACAGTGAAGTATATGGATGCATACGATTTAGTGGCATTATTTAAATTTCACGTTCATTATATACCACAACATAGTTATGCTGCCATCTGCTGGCGAGTGATATCATATTAGCATGGATAAATGAATAATAGAACACTTAGAACACAATAGAACAACGGACAACGCTTATCAAATATCGTTTGCCACCTGTTCATCTGACCGTGATCGTACTCCTAACATGGCTGCCGCGGCCAAACCGCGAGGCCACCGCGCAACAGCCCTATTGGCACCGCCGGCTGGACTAGCTATTGTTCTCTCAGCTAGCTTTTTGCGCTTGTAATGGCAGCTCCGATAAGGTGTCTATGTACAGGAAATGACCAGTCTTGAGTTCTTGACACAGGGATATGTCTAGAGGGTTCATTTATTAAGCTATACTGTACATTATCCGGGTATCGGCTGGCTAAGCTAAGCTATGAGCTAAAGCTGGAACAAGCCAAAGACACATTATCAGGAAGCATCACTGATTTTTAGCCAATAGGAGGGGACATCCGATGATGTCACAGCTTGTAGCCAATCAGGATATTGGAGGCCTGAGGCTACTAGTTATATTTCAGTAACTAGCTGTTGTTCTGGGGTGAGAGCCATCCGACCCTTGTGATCTCTTGTTGATTCTATGAAACCTGGGCTTAGCGGCTATTCTGCACAGTCTGCGTGTAATGGTGAAATCATCTGATAAAAATCACCAAATTGTAGGGCCCCGCGATGTAGTGGTTGAAGACACTGCGCCGAGAGGTAGCTTCACACTGAGACGCTGTGGTTACACGCCTGCATTCCGAAGCCTCTGCATTCCTCAATGAATATTGACACATAATTTTCCGTGATGTAAAGTGTGAATCCAAAAAAACATCAGCTTATTTTGTTAGGGTCCCTCCAAAGCCCTAATAATCCTTATCACTAACCCAACCCCTAAAAAAATAAGCAGGTTGTTTTTTGAGATTCAAAGTTTATTGGAATGGAGTTATCTCGGAGCACGAGTGCCCCCTCGCCCCCCCAATACTGTACCTTAAGACCACAATGCCAATGTAACGTTATAATTTGTGTCTTTTTTGTGTTGACCTTGCTCATTACCTGTTGATCTTAAGAGAGTTGTTGCATGCCCAACTAAAACTCCATGTGTGTGTACTGCTGTCATGTATTGTATATGCAATATGGCAAATTAAAATTAATCTTGAAAATGTATTTATTATTTTCTGCACATTTATATAACAAACTATTTTAATACTCAAGAGTGCATGTCATGTCAAGGGTGCGTACGTTGCCATGGCAACACAAACCAAACGCACCATCTGCATATGAATGCGAATGAAGATGTTTGTAATTATTTGTAATTGTACAGGAATAATGTATGGGTGTGCTTAATGCATAATTGGTATGCAACCTATCTGGCCTTTCCAAATTAACGTTCAATGTGAGTAGAAATGATAAGAACAGAACATTTGGACAAATGTAGATGCAGCAAACAGCAACGTAATTAGCTGAGCCCGTTTATCTCCTGGCCTTGCCTTTGTCTCGCATGGGAGTCGATAAAATATTCATATTTATGTTTTTATTTCTACTGGTGTCTGTTTTCATTTTGTACTTATACATAGTTCATTTGGTGTTTGGCATGAGGTTGCTATAGAAACACTGAGCTAGGATACTCTTAATGGCAGCTCAGATAAGGTGTCCACGTAGAGGAAATGATCAGTCTTGACACGATAATATTCTAAGCTAACCTATATCATCATCATCATCTGATTGACTGTTGGGGCGTGAGTCCTTGGGATCTCATGACATGTCCGCACCATTCTCATATTCTCTCGTTAGTGATCCAAAAGAACTGAATCTTTTCATACAGAATACGTATGTTTTGTTTACTCCGCATTTAACCCATCCCTGAGGAGCGGTGGGCAGCCGCTATGCAGCGCCCGGGGGCCAACTCCAGATTCTGAGCCAGTACCACCGACTGGAGCAGGTTCAGGTTAACTACAATATGTTTTTGGTGGTGGGGGAAACCCATACAGACACGGGGAGAACATGTAAACTCCACACAGAAAGGACCTGTCCGGGTTGGGATTCGAACCCAGGACCTTCTAGCTGTGATGCAGCAAGGCTAACCACTGCGCCACCGTGCTGCCCGGTGCATCGTTACACTCATAGGGAGGCTAGTCCATTATCTCCGTAGCGCTTGATAAATTTATCTTAATAAGTGCTTGTTAATACCAAGCCACAAACAGCCCCCGCTCATACCAGCGACATGTTATTTGGCAAATGGTTACAGGAGATTGTACCGGCAGTGTTTTTTTTTTTTCATGCTTTCCCCATTAGCCTTTAGCTGACCTCTGAATATCTCAAGCTAATGCGTCCTGATGAACGGCCTAAAGGTGTTGCGTGGTTCCCGTCAGCCTGCGCGGAGAGGAGAAAACAGCTATTTCCCACTGAACACCGGCAGGGCAAATTGGAGGCTAATTGAGCACTGGTGATTATGCAGTCGGTGCGAAAGGGGGAGTAGCCAACTAATAGTACAGAGGTATCTGTGTTCAATTTGAAACAGGCACATTAGATAACAACAACAGAAATATTATTTTTTTTAAACAGCTCTCAGTAGGGCTCCGAACCACTTCAAGGAACAGAAAGTGAAAATGAGCAGAATTTGACAGAATTTTACGAAGAGCCGAAACGGAAACGAATAAAGATTTCTTCAAATGTTCCGGAACAGAAACAAAACTGTTTATGTTTTTTTTTTATTTGATTTATTATGAAATCCACAAAAACGGTTAAAAATGTTTTTTTTAAACGTTTTATATATATTTTAGCCCATCCTATGTCTCCGTCCACTTTCACTGTCAGTCGTCAAGCCCCATGCATCTGGGGCTCCATCTTGTGGACAGACGAGGACATGAATGTAACGACGTTAATACAGTTGCTTTGAAGTTTGAAAGTCCAAATATATTCTGTATAAATTATATCTAAACTTAACATTGCACAATATAAGGAACTTTAAGAAGGAACAAAATGTTTGTGCTTTGAACCGGTTCAGGACCAATATTTTGGTGGCGGAGCGGTTCTGAGAACGAAAATGTTAAATATAAACCTGCCTGAACCGTTCGGTTCAGGAGCCCTGGCTCTCGGTGAAGGCCAGAATTTAGGTTCAGCCAGGAATTTAAACTGAAAGCAAATTAGTCGGTTCCTCCGGTCAGGACTTTTCACATTTCTTTGCTTTTCAAATTCGCCACATCTAAGTGTTTCTTCAAGACCCAGCGAAAATAACGTTCTGTGTCCTTGTCAACAAAACACATACCAAAGGAAACTTCAGACTTTCTTTTATTATCAGGAAAAAAAACATGCTTGTTTCTCCCTGTTTCCATTATTCAGTTATAGCCTGCAGAACAGGGATGGGTATCACTGAAAAGAGCTGATTTCTCAGAAAATATTCAGTAAATGCGAGTGCAGACAGTGGGTGCTATTTGGCTGTACACAGTGTCACTATACGTTCCCTTCAGAGGCCCCACAGGTGGCGTATGGTGCCCTCTGGCGGTTATATAGAAGTGCTACACGCAGGGGGGTGGGGGGGGTGGTGAAAGTTCAGTGAGTGAGTGCGAAGAATATAATGAATATAGAGCTCGTTTTATTGGACGTGTGACGGTTTATCTATCGGATGCTTTAAAGCAGCTATTCCCAACCGGGGGTCCACGGTTTGGGGGATCGTCAGCGCCCGAGGTCTATTTACGTTTAGAGACGAATTGAGCGATCTGAGCTGCAGTGCATTCTCCAGCCACAAGAGGGGAGTAAAGCATCTTATAAGCCCAATGCAGCGAGCCGTCAGCTAGATGGTTTAAGTGAGTTTTTGAATAAATAAAACATTGACCCTGACGGCGTTGTTAATTGTCATTAATAGATACACATTTGTTCACCAATTTAAAGATATAGTATGCAGTTTTTCACAGTATTCCAAATGCTGTTATTTTGTCGTTCAATTAATTATTTTACAAAAAGATTGCATGAGATATTGGAATGTTGAAGTCTTCAACAGCATAATTTAGGTATAGATTTTATTAGATGTGCACCATAAACAATGGAGTAAATGCTTTTGGTTGATGATATAGAGATTTTCTTTTTTTCTTTTTTTTAGGGGTCCGCGAGATGATTTGGGCTGGGAAAGGGATGAAAAAGGTTGGGAACCCCTGCTTTAAAGTTTATCGGATGCACGAACATCTATCGGACATTGGCGGGGGCTCGCGGACCCCTGGTTGGGAATAGCTGATTTAGTGTCCTACTCAGTTGCTTCTGACGCATTGTGGCGCAACCCTTGGTTCTTGAAAGGCAAAAAAACAAAGACAACATTTTGCATGTTGTCTGTGTGTGTGTGTGTATGAGTGCAGTATGCACTAAGAGCACACTTGAACACCAAGTGCAGAGTGTGCCTGTGAGGCGGTGCACTGGAACAGGAGACAGATGGTCGCAAAGGACGAGAAGCAGCCTTGTGGCCCCGCCTGACACACCATTACTCTGCCTAATTAGATAATAATGACCTGGAGCTGCCTATTCGGGCCAGCCCAGACGACTGTAGGACTCAACACATATGTGCGTGGTGGTGTCTCTGTCTTCCCCACGTTGGGGGGAATGTTGCGTGTGCTCTGTTCTGTGTCGAACACACTCAGCTCGCCTGTGGTTACACTCCCAATGTTTTTTAACTCTTTGACACTCTCCCTCTCTTCCCGGCTTTCACAACACAGGTTTGTATGAGAAACTGTTCAGGCCTGTGTATGAACCGTATGTGTTGCAGTGGGGAGCTACCATAGACTGTGTATAAAAATGAACACCGCGTTCGTTTTGATGTCCGTGCCTACTTCCGGGTTGGTATGGGGGGAGCCTAGTCCCCTAAAACCGAGCCCTATGGGAATTCCAATACAAATATTCCAATCTCACCAGCCTGTTTTAACCTATTTAAAGATCTTTCCTAATTTATTTTTTATGTATATTGTCAGGATAATTATCAGTTAATTGTGTGAGGGGGATAATAATTTCACAAACGCGTCAGATTAAAAAAAATAAATAAATATTTCAGCTCCCATAGGATCCCATCCATTCTGACTCGGTTGTTGGCGCCCCTAGCAGACAGTAAGAAGTTGTGCGTGGGGTGTCTCTCTCTCTCTCTCTCATATACTGTGTAGCTCTCTCTCTCTCCTTGTCTCCGGATATACGGGTACTTTCAACAATGACGGCGCGCTGTCGGCAACTTCAACCCAACTTTGATGAAAGCAATGGAATGACGTCACGCACGCTGCGTCTACTTTATAAACAGTCTATAGGAGCTAGCCTCTAAATGCTATGCACAAAAACTGACATGTGAGTTAGGGTAAATGTGTTCATGATATAAATGTATATATGTATGTCTGGAGAGTTGGTAGTACATGTGTATATTTCTCATTCAGCATAGTCCAGGTGTGGGCCATTCTGGCCTACTTGATCTCATAATGCTGACTGGGCAGTGGGGAGCTGCCGGTCGGTTTGACACATAGACTGTATATAAAGTAGCATGACGTCATCCCATTGCTTTCATCAAAGTCGGGTTGAGACGAATTGAGCGATCTGAGCTGCAGTGCATTCTCCAGCCACAAGAGGGGAGTAAAGCATCTTATAAGCCCAATGCAGCGAGCCGTCAGCTAGATGGTTTAAGTGAGTTTTTGAATAAATAAAACATTGACCCTGACGGCGTTGTTAATTGTCATTAATAGATACACATTTGTTCACCAATTTAAAGATATAGTATGCAGTTTTTCACAGTATTCCAAACGCTGTTATTTTGTCGTTCAATTAATTATTTTACAAAAAGATCGCATGAGATATTGGAATGTTGAAGTCTGGCCTACTTGATCTCATAATGCTGACTGGGCAGTGGGGAGCTGCCGGTCGGTTTGACACATAGATATATAAAGTAGACGCAGCGTGCATGACGTCATCCCATTGCTTTCATCAAAGTCGGGTTGAAGCCGCCGACCGCGCGCTGCCATTGTTGGAAGTACCCGTATATCCGGAGACAAGGAGAAATAGAGAGAGCTATACAGAATATGAGA
>OMKY01086906.1:1786-13327 GCA_900302395.1 Bregmaceros cantori | reverse complement strand
GGGCCTTATGTACAACACATTTTTTGGAAGCAACCAGAAAAAAAATGGTTGTTTTCCACATATAAGGCGCACTGCCACCTCGTTATTTCATGAAAATGAATGCCTTTTAGGTGCGCCTTATAGTGCGGAAAATACGGTACTCGTCTAAAAAAATAAATAATAACATTTGCTAGTTTGAGAAGTTTCACAGACAAATTGGAATTGAATTGGAACCATGGATTTCCCTGAAACGTATACACATGTTATATAACAATCAGACGATGAAGCAATAAAACTATATGACAATTAAACTGCTGATAGCACACTGGCCGCAAGTAAGGTCTACTTCAGTCAGTTTGTGTGTCAAGCGTGGGCTGGGGTGTCTGAAATGGGTTGTATAGAAGCGTCATAAAGTCTCACACGTTGCTTTCTACTTTTACTCAAGTAAATTTGAGGTGAAAAAAACTTTTTACTCAGATGTCAGCGATTTGCTACTCGTTACAGTAACTTGGTACGTTGGGAACTGTTGGCACATATGTTGACGTCATATTTCTCTCTCCCTTTCGGTCTCTCCCTCTCGGCCGCTCTTGCTCTCTCTCTCTTTCTCTCTATCTCGGTGTCTTTCTCTCTTGGTCTCCCTTTCGGTCTCTCCCTCTCGGGCGTTCTCTCTCTCTCTCGGTGTCTTTCTCTCTTGGTCTCCCCATCTCTCCCTCTCGGGCGCTCTTTCTCTCTCTCTCTCTCTCTCTCTCTCGGTGACTTTCTCTCTTTGTCTCACCATCTCTCTCTCCCTCTCGGGCGCTCTTGCTCTCTCGCTCTCTCTCTATCTCTCTGTGTCTTTCTCTCTTGGTCTCCCTATCTCTTCCTCTCGGTCTCTCCCTCTTGGACGCTCTCGCTCTGGATTGTAAATCAAGGGGCATTCAATTACATTTTGAAAACAGAATCTGTCCTAATTTATTTCATTTCATTTTTACTGAAAGTTACTCAGTACTTTCACTACTTAAGTACTTTTTTACTTTCACTTGAGTAATATTTTTATGAGGTAACAATACTTTTACTTGAGTAATTTTAGTGGCTACTCTGTCCATATCTGCTTACGGTACATAACCTGAATTAAGCACTTGACAAGACACGTAGTCGGGAACTGGGTTGAAAAAGGGTAGACATCGCAGACAAGGGGGAGGAGAACGTGCGGCACTACGGGTGCTGCGGTAGACACGGCGGCATTAACATGAATGGGGGCACGTAAGGTGCAATGTCCATAACCACGCCGCCAAACGACACCCACACATTGTTGGGATTGTCAAAACAAGCTATCTGCATGCTCTGCTGTTGCTGTGGTATTGGCTGAAGCATAAATGGAATGCTCTCTCAAAGGTAACAAGAATTGCGCACTTGTGACTGGACGGGTGTAGCCAGGTCGCGTGTTTACGGACTGCAAGCCTAAATCCTTAACCATGCCCCGGGCCACTCGCACTTCCGCATATGGCGCAGTCGTGACGACCGCAGCGGTTTTACGTCCCCGAAATTGCATTTCAACATGTAATCCCCGACCCTAACCCCTACCGTAAACCTAACCCATAACCCTAACCCCTACTCTAACCCCTAAACCTAACCCCTAATCCTAACCATAACCGTAATAAAAAAAGTGTGCAATTGTGGCGTTATAATGAAGACGCAAAGAAGTAAGCGGCAATAGGAATCGAACCCAGGACGCTGGCGTGAAGGACGAGTGTTATCCAACTGCGCTATAGTGACTGATACTTAACTCGGTAGCAGACAGCGTTAAGTCGTTGTTCTCCCCACACTTTGGCGATGGACGGGGTGTGTGACGCGAGTGAGGCGTCGTAGCGAAGCGCGGTCACATCGGGGGCGTGGTTATGGATTTAGGAAGTCCGTTAAAAACGCAGCCAGGTTGGTGAATACCTGTTTAGCGCGTGGTAACCGAGAGATGGGAGGTTTTTTTTACGTTAATTTTCCGCCGTCGGTGCCATTTTTTCCATCTTTATTTGATGGGATTAGTCGGAAAATGGGTTGAAGAGATCGGGGGTAGACATTGCAGACAAGTCGGCGAAGGGAGGTGAACTTGTGGCACTGCGGACGCTGCGGGAAACACGGCGCCATTAACATGAATGGGGACAGTGGCTGTGTCCGAAATCGCTCCCTATCCCCCATATAGTGCACTATATGGGGTGCACGCTATTTTGTAGGGGTGTCCGAATTCTCACTCTACTCTATATAGTGCACTGAAAGTATCCCACAATGCACCGCGAAAAGTAGTGAGCATCGTATGTACCCTAGACGAAGCAATATAATCCATAATGCATTGTGAGACCTTTTAAAAATGACCTGATCTGGGCACGGCGGGAGTAAATAGCGACCAACCATGGCAAGTAGTTATACATTCAAGCACTTCTGACTTTGTGATGATTATTGAATTTTATTATTATATCATTTTGACGGCGCTGAATCTAGTATCCAAAATCTCGCTTGCTGTTGAGTGCACTATAAGTGAGTTCACTATATGGGGGATAGGGAGCGATTTCGGACACAGCCAGCGCCATTAACCACTCTGCCGACGACACCCCAAAAGCTCGGCTTTTGCAGGATGAAAAATCCACACAATGTTACGATGTGTTACGACAGTGAGAAAGAATTGTATAGCACTCCACTTCACTCCCATTTTTAGCAGTTGTCATGTGAAAAAAAGCCTAAACCATGATTGCCCATCACGTTCTGCAGGTGCTGATGGAGGACCGGCAAACCAACCGTCTCAGCGAGTCGCTCAACATCTTTGAGACGATAGTCAACAACCGCGTGTTCGGCAACGTCTCGATCATCCTGTTTTTCAACAAGTTCGACTTGCTGCGCGAGAAGGTTCCGCGCGTCTCCATCAAGGACTACTTTGCCGAGTTCACCGGCGACCCGTCGTGCCTCGCGGACGTGCAGCGTTTCTTGGTCGAGTGCTTCCGCAGTCGACGGCGCTCGGCCGGCGAGCAGCAACCTGCGCCCACACAGCCGCTCCTGCAGGCGGCCAAGCCGCTCTACCACCACTTCACCACCGCCATCGACACGGAGAACATCCGGCTGGTGTTCCGCGACGTCAAGGACACCATCTTGCACGACAACCTCAAGCAGCTCATGCTGCAGTGAGGGCGGGGGGCCGGACGAACGGCCAAGGAACACGGACAAGGTGTGGACGACGAATGCGCGCGCTCGACCGCGTCCACCGTTTTGATCACTGTGATCTTAGAGCAAACTTCTTCTGTCCGAGGGTGCGACGGACCGAAACTTAAGAACTGATCGCTTTTTTTAAAACCACTGTAACACATCTGGTTCTTCCAAATCCTGACCCACCGCCCCCATTTCGCCGCACCGTCTCGTACAGTGTGGGGAAAACTTTTCGAAGTGGCGCGAATGTTGCGGTCCAGTCAGTCGCATGGCCAGTAAGGCAGCTGGCTGTTTTTTTTTGTAAAAGTAAAGGTTTTTTTAAAAACGTTTATTTAAAAAAAAAAAACACACACACATCTGTACCTTCTAACGGCACTTTGTTCACGCTCTCACAGACTGCAGGGTGGTGGCAAAGAGGGCTATAAATGCGTTGTTCACAAACCTTATTGCCTTTTTTTTTGTTTAAAATTTCCATGTGTCTTAATTGTTTTTTGAAGACTAAACTGTTTTTTCCAGCATTTGTTATATTAACAGCTCTGTAAACCACATTGTTAAACTGTAACTTTAACTTATATTTTCGTTGGTTTCTCTCTCACGTGCATTGTTTTGGATCAGATAGCGTCCAAAAGTCACGTTGCAACAACACGCCTTTGAAAAAAAAAAAAAAAAAAAAAAAGATCACAAAATGATTGCTATTCATTAATGCTAATTCTCAGGGCACCGATTTACTACTCTTTTGTTTGTGACGCTTTTGGTTCCGCAGACTTGTATATTCATGTACACACTGCAACTAATGATGATTTCAGTTCCTTAAAAAAAAGTTTGCAGGACCAAATAATTGGAATGTCCTCTGAAAAGATGTCTTGGTCATAACTTAACAATGTTCATGACACAAGACATCATTTTTGACAAGCTGCAACTGCAATCTTTTATTTTTGTAAAATATGCAAGGTGACCGATTCTGAATTAGCTTGGAAAGCCAGAACCGATGAATCGTCCACACATCGCATGTGGGCTAGACGGTCCGGTGGTTCTGGACGAACCAGGCAGACAAATTAAGATAGTTGCCCAAATTCGGGCTGGCCACTCAGCGGCACATTAAGGTGAGCCTTGTTCGAATCGAGACGTGGGCCTCCACGCCACTTGTCCCGCCTATTGCGCTGTGATTTGATAACTTCATTTGATTGACACTTTTTTTTTTTTTTTTTTTGACACTTTTTTTCCGCCTGCTTAATCCAGACCAAATTATCGCTCTAGTGGCATGAGATGCATGGGCGATTAATTTGTTCCGACTAGCCAGGCTAATTCTGAATGGATTTAAATAGGGGTGCACCGATCACGTGTTTTTCCTCCAGATGCTTTGATTTTAACGATCGGCCGATCTCCGGTAACGAGTCCCGATACCGAGTCCCCATACAGAGTTCTGATCCTGCAAAAATTGATAGAACCCAAACTATTTGGCACAATTGTCAATTGCAATAATAGTCAAAGTAAATAGTCGTTTGGCTCCCCGAGTCATTTACCGATCCTGATCGGGACAAAGTCACAAGTCCCGATCCTTGGAAAAAAAGTCTGATCGGCCCCCGATCACCGATCTGAGGATCGGATCGGTGCACCACTAGATTTAAAATTCCTTTTTTTGCAGTTCTTCAATTTTCGTATACAGACGCAAAAAAAAGTACATCGTCTAGCTGTTGTATCGACACACGCAGCTCCGTCCATTTCTAAATCGCCGATCTACGCTGTACCGACTTTGCCTGGAGTCTCTCTTGCCCGCAGCCAATGGCTTGCCCATATTGGGCCAGCTCCTGGTGCGTCAGAGCACCCCCCCAACCCACCCCTGCCCCGCGCTGGGTCAAGTGCCCCCCATTCAACAATGGTGTCATTCTTGAAGGGGGATGATGATGATGATACTCGAGGACCTCGTCCCGTAGCAAAAAGATTGCCAACCCAGTAGAGCTGCAACTAACGATTATTTTTGATAATCGATTAATCGGCCATCTTTTTTTTATTTGAAATCGGAACATTTGTATTTTCGGAACAAATGCCCTTTTGCGCCCCATTCGGAGCTTTATTCAGGATTGGCTGGAAAAAAGGTGAAGAAGGGGGAGGAGACATGTGACAAAGATTTCAAGGAGGGGCAGCGAACCCACGATTCTGCGTGCCACACATGTTCCAGTTGTGTGCTTCGCAGTGTACTCTACAGACTGAGCTGTTAAGAGTACATTAATCGCTGTTGATCAGAGATGTACACGAGTTCCGAACTCACAAGTCCGAGTCTTTAGGCGTCGAGTCTGAGTCTTTAGGCGTCGAGTCTGAGTCGAGTCTCCAGTCATTTTTAAAGATGTAGCTCTAAAAGCTTGGAATTGAATGCAGAACTAGATTTGATTACATGTATATATCGCACACAGAATGGTTAGTTCAAAGTTCGCTAATGTGATACAGGTTTATATGGCAATGCAATGATTATGAATAACCGGTTCAAACAAGGTTAAATGTTCACTTTGTGGAAAAGAATGGATTTTTCTTTTAAGCCGAAAAAGAGGGAAAGACTCGTCAAATACTCGTAAGTCATTGACCTAGATTCCCGAGTCAATAGAGTGCGAGTCCGAGTGAAGTCTCGAGTCCCGTTTTTGGTGACTTGCGAGTCGAGTCTTATGACTCGAGTCTGCATCTCTGCTGTCGATTAATTGATTATCATCGATCAGTTGCAGCTCTATAAGCCATGCCCGGCCTCGCGGGACGGTTTGCCTTTGTCCTTGCATGACCACTGCTGCCTCAAACCTCTGCACGCCAGTCGCCATGTAAATCTGATGCCTTCTTCTGCGACACACAAAGACTTTGCTTGTCGACGCAGGTCGATGGTGCTCCAAAAGTGTAATACAACGTCTCTAATATATTTAGTTTGTTTTCTTCTCTCTCAGTGAAACCCAGGCCTGCAAGTGCTCTTTGTACATGTTTTTTTAACTGTGTGACCATTGCGACACACTCTATGTATGTATGTATGTATGTATGTATAGCAGGGAAAACAAGTATTGAATGAGTACATTTTTTTTCATAATTGCGTGTGTGTATATATATATATAGAGAGAGAGAGAGATATATCTCCAGTGATGTTATTGCTGATTTTCACTAACAGCCCAAGTAGTCTAACATGCAAGTGAATCGAAGCGTTTTGCGTCAAAAAACAAATCTTGTATATAATATATGTGAAGTAGAATGTTGATAAAACGACGTACAACGGGCAAATATTTGACACAGCCGTTTGTGTAATTGCATCACGGAAAATAAAGCGAATACGTTTCTAGGGTAGAGGAAATTTCATGCTAATACTACGTTCATCTAATAATTGTCTGATTAACCCTTTGTTATAAACAACTTTGTTGACAAGCTGGACAGGGAAAGGAAACCCTGAAAGGCAGTTAAATGTTACTATTGCATTTCCAAATTGATACTAGCTAGCAGTAGGGCTGTGCAAAAAATGGATTTGAAATTGGTTTCTGAAAAAGTGAAATAGTCAAATTGGATTTCCTTTTTAACATTGATAATAGTGATTTTTGCTCGTCTGTTTTCAAGTTATATGGGTAAATAAAATGTATATTGATAATTGTATTAATCCTAAGCCAAAGGGTGAGGTATCTTCTACTAATTATGCAAAGTTTGAAATATGAAACTTCTAGTTTTGATATGTTTTGTCCCTTTTCTTCAAGAAATCGAAAACAAATCGAAAATCGAGATTTCAAAGATTCATATCTGGATTTTATTTTTGGGTAAAATCGTACAGCCCTAGCTAGCAGCCAATAAATGTTTTTCTCTACTGTGAACGTCTGTCAAAGATCTCGGCTCAACTCTTGGAAAGTTTCGCCGCCACAAAGTGCTTCTGTTGTGAAACCGTTAAAGGGGACATAGCGTGAACAACCGTTAAAACCACTACAACGTCTATAAATGAATATTGTAAATGATTAAACATTCCTGTACTATCCACCTGGTGCAACAGGTGGTGATTTGGACGCCAACGCCCGGTTAGCTCAGAGGTCTTGCATCGCCCCGTCCCTGAGCGGTATGATTAGATCGTTTTGACACGTTGTGAAACCATTACAAACATCAACCATGGCGGCAAAAACGTTCGCATCGCATACAATTATGAATTTGCGGGGCGTCGTTGGCAGAGTGGTTATGGACACCGCATCTAACCCACATTCATGTTATTGGCGCTGCGTCTACCGTAGCGTCTGCGTTGCCGTGAGTTCTCCTCCCCACGTCGGCTTGTCTGTGATCTCTTCAACCCAGTTTGTGACTAATCCTATCCAATAAAGATTTAAAACTATGTTAAAGGAGTTCTGTTAATTAATCAAAACATCAACAACAAATAATCAAAACCAGTAGTTGTTTCTTCAACTAGGCCGAGATTGAGATTGATTGAAAATCTCAATCTCCTCTTTTCTACAGTCCTCCGTTAAAGGAGTTCTGTTAACCATTCAAAACTAATTAACAACAACTAATAAAATACTGTAGGTATTTTCTTCAACTAGGCCGAGATCGAGACTGATTGAAAATCTCGATCTCGTCTTTCTTCTCTCTTCTTTCCAGTCCTCCGTTAAAGGAGTTCTGTAACCAATCCCAAATGCTTGTCCATAACTGGGCAATCAAGGTTGAAAGGTAGTTAGGTAAATAGCTATTAGAAATCTAAAGACAAAATCACTTTTGTGAAGCGCCTTGAGGCAGCATCGGCTGCGATTTTGGCGCTATATGAAAATCTGTTGAGTTTCCCTCTAAGTAGTGAAGACACAGACTCCCCAAAAGAGGGTACCTCAAATTATGTCCTTAAAAAAAATCAGCATTTTGGGATCTATTCGCATCACGTCCCACGTCGTAGGTTATAAAACCCCAAGAAAAGAGGTGATAATGAACTTGCAGCATTGACTTGAATAATATATGTTTTAATTAATGCTTTCTAAGACTTTATTCAAGTTAACAGGGAACTGGTGTGGCAACTTGTTCAGTGTTAGCATATCCTGAGATCTTGAATATTTATTGCTTTCTGCGCTGCATTTGTTAATTTGTGTGTGTCTTTGCATGTGTGTGTGTATGTGTGTGTGTGTCTTTTTTTAACACCTCAGCCAATCAGCACCCACACAACACACTTGCTTTGGACCACTGAAATCACAAGATAAATGTATTTAGACAGAACTATTGTATGTGTGTGTGTGTGTGTGTGTGTATAGTCATTATAGGAGTCATTAGTTGATGACTCCTATGATTAAGTAATGAGAAATAATTAAGAGATAATGCTTAACTAAGGGCTAAGTAAGGTTAGAATGATGGTTAACTAATGCTTAACTATTGTTCAACTACACGCACTTATTATGCAGTGTTACCAAATATGGTATTACTTTTTTTCAACTTGCTTTAATGTTTTTTTCTCTTAATAAGACGCTTTTTTAATAAAAAGGTTTTTGCGAAGCACTTAGGTGGGAGTGTGTGTGTGTGTTTGTGAGAGAGAGAGAGAGAGAGAGAGAGAGAGAGAGAGATTATGGTTGATGAGAGCGATGAGGTGGGAGTGTTTGACTTGTAGAAAAATGTTTGACAGGCAGGAAAGCGTGAAAGGGCGTGTGAACGAGAAACAGAAGCGACGAGATGGAGGAAATGCGAGAGGTGAGATGAGAGGAAGTCTTGGAAGAGGAGGAGGAAGGAGCGAGGAGGTGGGTGGGGGGTGTGACTAGTGCGAGCTTGCGCTAGCGAGGTGTGGGTATAAATAGAAGGTGGCTTCTTGTTCTGAAGTGGAGGAGATGAAACACGTTTCTGTTTGCCGTGAAGCAGTGAAGATCTCTTTCCACTGTTCCCCAACACAAACAAGAAATGGTCATCGTTTCTTTGCCAGAGAGTGGTCATGAAATGTATGCATGAAAACAAATATACAGAGATGGCAAGTAACAAAGTAAATACTTAAGTACTGTACTTAAGTCGTTTTTTTCATGTATCTGTACTTTTAGAAGTACATTTTTCTCTGATTACTTTTTACTTGTATTGAGTAGATTTTTTAACAAAAATATCTGTACTTCTACTCCTTACTTTTCCCAAAACAGGCTTGTTACTTTTTTTGCACACCGATGGTAGATATGTATAGTGTGAATGAGCCAGTAGGGGGTGGTAATGCCAACACATTTATTAACCTTAAGTCAAGTGAGTTAGGCTAGGTGTTTAAGAATTTATTCAAACATTCAAACATTGTAAAACTAGCATCGAAAAAAATGCTATTTATATACAAATTATTTTTTTTATTTTTACTTTGAACTTTTTACTTTAAAAAATAGTTTTGAGTATGTTTCTGAGCCTGTACTTTTAACTCTACTCAAGGATCAGTACTTTGTAGTCGTACTGGTTTTTTTTTTTTTCATGAATGTAATATTTTACTCTTACTCAAGTAAGAAATATGGGTACTTTTGCCAACTCTGCAAATATATACCGTCTCCCCAAAAAACCTACTGCACCTGTGTACTACCCAGTCAGGTTGGGAAAGTTGGTTTGTAAACGTAATGGTACAGCGCTAGAATAACCCTTATGTTACAATGTATTTATTTATTATTTAGTTATTTTTGGGTGCAAGCACCGTTTTTCATTCTTTATTGAGAGAGATTGTGACGGGATTAAATTGGACACTGGGATGAAGAGTCAGGGGTGGGGACATTGCAGAAAAGCCGGGGAGGGGATTAGAACCTGCGGCACTGCTTGATCTGTGCTCTACATGCTGCTGTACTCTATAACTCTCAGGAACATGTTTTTACTCTTTTTGTTTAATTTCTCATATGCTGATTTTTAATGTCTTGGGATTAATGTTTTTATGCATCAGTCGATCTATATCGTGACTCGCACATTTTCTTTTTTAAGTTATTTTTTTTGGGGCGCAAGCCCCGTTTTTTTCATTCTTTATTGAGTGAGATAGTGACAGGGTTAAATCGGAAACGGGAGCCGAAGACGGTATTTGAACCAGCGACGCTGCTCGGCCCCCCCCCCTTCCTCTCTCACATTGTCAGGAATGGGAGCAGTCTAGTGTGGATTCGGTGAGCAGCATTTCGGAGGATGTTATGTGGCAGATCCTTTAATTGGTGTAAATGAATTAATTGATTTCATTACATCTAGTGTGACACCTTGCTGCTGTGGTGTGGCTGGGACTCTAGATAAGACGTTTAGAGGTCATACGACCCCTGGTGGGGAGATTAGTATCGGCAAGCATCAGGTTCACTAGCTCCCTTTGAGCACAGTAAGTTAATATAGTTTATTAAATCAATACCGCAATATTCATTAAGTTACATTCCTAGAGAGAAGTAATGATACTTTATTTAGTCACACATTCATACATGCACAGTGAAACACTTCCTCCGCATTTACCCCATCGCTGAGGAGCGGTGGGCAGCCGTGTGCACAGCGCCCGGGGGCCAACTCCAGATTCTGAGCCACAAATTAATTTCTAGATAAGTAGATATGTAGATTGATAGATGGATAGATAATATGCATCAAACTCAAGGTGCGTTGGCCAAATGAATATATGCCATGAATATCTATGGAAAGCGAGGTGGATGATGTGTACTTTGTCACAGAGCGAGCTGTAGTGTGCAACGGTGAATCATTTTGTGTGACAAATTCAGCCACTTGGGTCCACTACAATGATTTTACACAGGCAACTATACACACACAGGAAGTGCGTTTCAGTTGGCAGGAAAATATGCCAGCCCCCTGTATATAGCGTGTAAACTTGTCTATAGACAGCCACAGAGATCATAGCATAAAGACAACCATTATAATGATGTGGCTCGCGGTGAACCTATGAATGAGTGTGACGCCCCCTGCTTTAGATAGAGGAATAGAAAGACGATGTAAGAGCGATAGATTGAAGGATAGATTCTCTGACAGAGAGACAGATATTCTATTGTTAACAGCTCCGCGTTCAGGAGCTCAATCTCTCGCCTTCGCACGCACCACTCTGAGAACAGACATGTTGTCGACACTTCAGGGCATGATTTAAAAAAAAGGAGTGTCTATAAAATAACAAAATAACGATCCAACCCTACGGTAATGAAAGCCACACATACAAAAAAAACTGATCAGTCAACAAGAAAAAATAAATAATTTGTAATGTGATCCCATTACCAAATTTGAAAAGTAATCTATAACTTTCAGTTACTTTAAAATTTTAGGTCTGATCAACATATTTTGATTTTCAATTTCTTAATTCAGTGGGGATTTAGGCATAAGAAATATGGGAAGAAATAGTTTATTACAAGCCTATACAAGCCTATACGCAGGTGAATGAAGACATCAGAGAGTGCCCGGGCGCGGACGAAAGACCCGGCAGAACTTTTTAGTTTAGACTGTTATTTTACTTGTGCTTTGTAC